>JASTWK010000573.1:0-114512 GCA_030770225.1 Temnothorax unifasciatus
TGGAAAACGCGCGGATGCGGGACGTCGATCGCGAATGTCCGAGATACATGCTGACCGCGGTCACGGGAACTGATTATTGCACCGCGACGATTTGTCCGTTGCCGAATCCGGTACTCCGAATACTCGTTCATACGCGAAATTCCGACCGAGACGGAGTAAAAATATGGCGGAAACGATCGCTTCCAACTAATCGATTAAACGAAGCGCGATGCTGATTGGCCGACAGTTACCAAATTTTGGTCACGTGACTGTTCAATTTCGCGCATCCAGTGCGGGAAATTTTTTAACACCGCGACGTCCCGTCGTAACGTTGACGGGAATACATACCCAGAAACGAGCGTCTGATTTTTTTTTTTCACATAAATGTTTACCTGGGATGATTTTTACACCTCAATTAAAAGTCGTTGTTTATTAATTACATATTGTATATTTTTTATTATTTTATAATTTATTAGTATTTGAAGACAATATGATATATAAATCCACCAAATATTTTCTGAAAACAGTAACGAGAAATCAAAAAAATATTCAAAAACGAAAGAAACACATTAAAATCAAGAGACACGGTAGTTTCTCTTTTATTTATTTTCAAATATCGTTTATTGTCGAATTTAACTAAGATTGTTTAAAGACTGATATTTATAAATTTTTACTAGTATACAATAAAAATTTTAAATTTTAAGACGGTGACAGATCTAACTTTTAAAATAGAAAGAAGATGTTATTTTAATTATATTCAAATATATATATAAAATATAATTTAACTTAATATTTTATTATTTTTTATTGTTAAAATTTAATTTTGGTTTAATTAAAAAAAATTTATTGTTTTAAATTATAGATAAAATTATAGATTAAAATGAAATAAATAATAGATATATGTATACCTATACTACAAGATTTAAAATATAATAACCTTTCTTGAATTAATATTAAATTAGATGCTAATTTCATGTAAAAATATCACTAAATTTTATTCAATACCACTCACTTCAAAGTGTGATTTAAATTAATAAATTAATAAAATTGTTTTTATATTCTATTATTCTTGATAAAATTCATAAATACAAATGTTTTATGATTGTTAGAGAATTTAAAAAGGCGTGACTGTGTGAAAGACAAAAGAGGAGTTCTAGAATCAATTTAGATAGCATAAAGCTGGAAATGATATATTTAACTTACATTAAGTTATATTAAGCAATCTGTAGCTTATGTGTTTATGCGCGAATATAGCCATTCGCGATTGGCGTAATCAATGAAAAGTCCAGCATTAAGAGTTCCGGACCGTACGGAACTACAGATAAAAAGTAAGTATTGCAAATCGTGCGACAATGACAATTTTAAGTACTACAGAATGAGTAAGAAATGCGAAAACTAAGAGCGTAAATTGTACGTGCAAAACTTTTCGGCGAAATGATCGTGACGGTTTTACGTCGTAATAACAATGTATCGAAATAACAACTGAACACTTTCTAAAAGACCGGCGGCTATTTAACAATGTTTTGCAGCGATTAGCGCGTGAGATCAAGAGACACGGTAGTGTCTCGCGCCAAGTATACACGCGGAGCGAGACCAACCGTGACTCTTTTACGCGACGCGACGATTTGCGAGTACTCGAGATGTTGAGTTCTCGATAACGAGTGAATGGATCAAGTTCTAAATAAGCTTGATCGATAACTTGGGGTCGATTTAAGGGGAGGGGGGGTACGTTCTTTTCATGACTTTAACCGCGATATTCCCAAACAATAATGCTCTTTGTTTTATTTAATGCATATAAAAAATTAATATATATTTATAACAGACGAGACAATTAATCAAGATTTTATAGATAATGCAATTAAAACAATTTAACTTAAATAATAACACATATGAGACCGGGGCAAACTCGACACGATTTTTTTAAAGGCAATTTTCAACAATTAGTTAAAATTTTCAAGCAAATTTAATGGTATACATTTAAAGAGTGTTCCTTCAGGTACAAAATTGCTTAAAGAAATTTTGCTGTGCGTTGCTTAGTTTTGCCCCCAGGAAAGGAAAAGTGATGCGAAAACAAATTTTCAAATTAAACAATGCCGGGGCAAACTTAACACTTTGCCTGATCAATACAATTTAATCTGGAATTTATTTTTTATTGTCTAAAACTATAAATAATTGTTTATTGTGTATTTAGAAAGTACAAAAATTCGGAATTAAGTAAAACAATCATTAGAAATAATGAGAAAAAAAATTATTAAAATTTCAATTATTTTCATCTAAACTCATGTCTGAAAAACAATTTATATACTTATTTATGCATCTTTTCTCCTCTTATTTTTATGGCGGTACAGCTAAGTTGTTGACAAAATCTCAATATTATCAGTCTAAAGTTACATAAAAAGTAAATTATGATAACGCTGTTATCTCGAAATGAGGAGAGAGGAAATGCTACACTAGGCATGCGAATACATTTGGTCTCAAGATCTGATTGAGAGACCACGCGAGAAGTTTTGCGCAACTATGTTGAGTCGCGTCATTTATCTGATTTGTTGTATTTTAATGGGTGATATCGTGATAGCGTCAAAACCATTGTCGATTTTAGTCGTAGAGACTGTTCCGTCGACTAGTCACCACGTCTGGACGGAGCATTTGGTTAAAGGACTACTTCGCAAAGGTCATCATGTACACGCAGTCAGCATATTGAAGACTAAGGTCAAGGGTAAACTCGCGCAGAATTTAACATACGCCGTAAGTAGATGTTATAGGAGACTCGAAGACATTCTGAGAGATATAAATCGATTATTTGCAAATCATAAAACAAATGAGAAAAAACATGACTTTTCTATTTTAAAATGTTCTTTTCTATTTTACGTAAGGTCAGTATGCTTTTGGAAATGTTAATTTGTCACATTTTCGTATGTTCTCTCCTGTATAGCAAAGGGTATTTATTATTTTCAGGTTTTCGATGGTCTAATGGATACTTATGATGAATCTAATAATTACGACCCAGTTGAATGGGAGAAGTATAGCGTATTTTATACGGCATATTTTATATATCAGGGGTGGGGTATTCACGCATGTGACACAATGATAAAAACTAAAACAGCGAAAGATCTTTTGAAAATGGCTAAAACAGTCGAGTTTGACGTAATAGTGCAAGACATTACTTTAACTCAATGTTTCTACGGATTATGGGAGGTAAAGCAATCAACTTTAGTAAATTTTAATTGTTTAGGCTATTTTGAAACTGCATGCGACTTAGCGAAGTTGCCTTCTAAATCGAGTGCGTTGCGTAACAAATGTCTAGTCATTGCTCATATCAGCGGTAATCTTCACAATCGCTTCTTATTATTTGTTCAAAACGATAGTGAAATATGATTTCATTAGAACATCTCTGATGTGGAAAATGTGAAAAAATACGTGAAATATTTCGTGGCGTTCTCTAGCTGTACAGATAAATAGGGTAATAATCGGGAAGTTACTAAAACTATATAAGTAGACAAACCGAAATGACTAAAACATTATGCTGTAGAAGAAATCAATCATTTTTATTAGCACATAGTACGTAAAAGACTAACATATATAAATTTATTAAAATAAATATTATTAAAAGGATACAAGAAAATTGTTGTCGTATTTTGAATGATAGTATTTTAATAATATAATGTTACGCTCGCGGAGATTCTCTCTTACAAACTCGGCAGTTTTCTTGTTGCGCATTTTTATAAATAATTGAGAACCCTGTTATTGCAGTAACACTAACTTAACGAACAGGAAACAATACACGGAAATAATAATCATACATACCTCTGCACAAAGCGATAGTTTACGTTATTGAGATCTCAAAATCTCTCTTTTCTAATCATGTAAGGAAGGTTGGGATTGAATTTGGCGATGATCGGTAAAGCGGTTCTTTTTTAATAAAATTTAAAATTTTTGTACAAATGTTTGTGGTTACTCTAACTTCCGCAAATTTTGAGATATCGGTCTATTACTAATTTGATTATATTCTTCAGTCTTTTCTACCCTTATTTTATATATAATTCTTTAAGATTTGGTTGATTAGATCCAGCTTTATACGCAATCAAAGGTCCATATGCGAAAGTCCATATATGGACCATGTAGCCTGCACGGGGATTCTCTAAAACCTTAACGACAGTTTCGATATCGTTGCGCACGTATTATATATGGTAAAAATGCTGCGCAACGAATCACCGTGCTGAACTTCCAAAGTCAACATCAATTTGACATTGCGTCAATTGTAAAACCCCACTTGTGCTACTAAGCTGATCCTTTTTCAATTCATAAAAAGGTTAAATTAAAAATAAAAAAGTGTGCAAATTAGAAACTTGCACATTGCTTCCTCATCATTACAGATCGCTATCATTGCTCCTATTTTAAATACTTCGCTCATAAAGCTTCCTCTATGAGAAAACCAAACTATGCTCCAGGTTCAATACCATATTATGCTAACTTCTTAAATGTACCAGAATACGGTGTCGGAAAAGTACGTTCTATTTATTAAACTTATGTTATTAATAACTTTATAATAAACAATGAACGACAGCTAAAACCTTTTAAAAATTTCTTAGGAAGGTGACCTTGACACTATATGTCTGTCAAAGTGAAGGTCATTGGAGGTGGGTCCTCTAGACAACAGTTTTTCGTTATAATTTTATTGTTTTATACATAAATCTATTTTTTTAAATAATTCTTTTATTAAGAAAAATTTTAATTTTTGCTTTAAGATCTGCTCAAACTTCAACTATATTATTATTTTTGCATTATCTGCTAATAAAAGTGACAACCTTTTCTGCAAAATAGTATTTAATTTATTCTATTTTGTTTATTACAAAAATAATATCTATTTAGTTTGAACTTTTTCCATTGTCTGTAGGTATTGTTCTTTCAGATTGCTAAAGGCAAGCCACCCATAGTAGGCTATGTTCCATTTGGTCCTGCACCTTGGCTGAAGGATTACGTCGGTGGTCCAAGTTACCCGACTGTTCGATCTTACACACATGCAGCCATTGCAAAACCTGAAGGTTTGTGGCTGAGAACGTGGAATGCTTTATATTACATTGTGGATGATCTCATACGACATTACTATTTCTTCCCTATTATTCAACGACTTACTGAGGAATATGTAGGCCACGCAATTAGACCATTACATAAAATAGAAAAAGAAAGTATAAATATTGTACTAATTAACAGTCATTCTGCGCTCGAATCCGCGATACCACTGCCACCGAATACCCTAGAGATTGCAGGATTGAATGCTCAGGCCGTGCAACCAATTGCCGGCGAGGTAATCGTGACGTATCCTGAGGTAAGAGAAATTATACGAAACTGTATTCGTTATATATTTTATATTATGCATTTTGTATTGTGCAAGGGGTCCTATTTAAGTAATGCATTTTAATATCTCTTCTGTAACTTGTCATAGACAAAAGTTGCATGGTTTGGAGGGGGCCACATGATGAAAATATGGACTTAACCTAACTTGGTTAAGTTAGATTAAGATCACCTCAAATTTTTTAAATAAAACCTCTTATTTTTCATGTTAGGCCGCCTTGTCGAGAGGGCAAAACAAAAATTAAATCAAATCGATTTAATTAGGTGTAGGGGGGGGGGGATTTTACTACTCCAACCGGAGCTGTGTTTCAAGTCTGACAAATCTAGTCAATGCGCAGTCAAAGGAGTTGGAAAATATGTAAAATAAAAATATAAATAAAACTTTCGCGCATCATTTACCGCGCTTGGTTCTTAGTTAGCCCGTTTTCTATATTCGTGCGGATTTCCATTGGAGCCTATACTTCGAATTTTATTATTGTCGCTTTTTCGCGGTGCTGATTGGTTCTCTTGTTGCGCTTACTTATTTGTGAGCGGCTGTCATCGTATATTTTGACAATAATTGTGTGTATTAAAAAGTTAATAGTATAATAGCAACAGTATAATATTAAAGTAGCGCGTGCGTAGCGATGTCTAGTAGGTACATTAAAACATGTCATGACAAAATTTAAAATATCTCACAAGGAAAAATATGGAAGTGTCCGCCTCCGATTTTGATGAGCTTTTAATATGTTGTTTTCTATACAAAATAAAAGAGTACTTATTTATATGCATATTTAGGGGTGTGAAACAATCCTTTGAAAACAATTGGCTTTTCTCTTTTGGGCCGAATATCTCCGAAAGATAGAAAAAGATAAAATAGATAAAAGATAGAAAAAAATTTTAAACAAAAGTTGAATAGTTTGAAGAACACTTTAGAATAATAACAAACTATAATTACAAAATATAACAATAACAAAATATTATTTTTCAGTGCTAAGGGAAGTAATTTATTGATATGTGTGTATATATACAGTACACATGTAGGCGGAGGGACTACCGCCCCTCTCCCGCAGACAAGAATGGGTAGGGGTGGACCTCGGTTCGCGTAGAAGGTTGAAAACTCGAACCGTACAATGATAGACCTTGTTTTATAAGCAAGACGGAGAGAAGAGATGAATCTTGCTTCAATCTACCCCATCTTATCTCTGGTTACAGGGCAAAACAAGGTCTATTAAGGTTCAGGCTTTCAACTTTCTACGTGAACCGAGGTCCATCCCCACTCACCCCTGCCTACGGAAGAAGGGCGGTAACCTCTCCGCCTATATGTGTACTGTCTATACACACATATCAATAATTTATGTGTCTATAAACACATACGGCAAATTACTTCTCTTAGAATTAATGTACTTTATAATACCTAAAAAAAATGTTTTAAAATTGAGAAACTTTAATTTACTATTTCTTCTAAACCAATGCCGTCTCCTATTTTTTTCTTGCATAGAATTACTCAGAAAGACCTCCTCCACAACATATTAAAGTGGTGATCAAATCGGTGAAGTTTGACCTTTTATAGACATTTACTCAAATTTATAACAGTTTTTGCAAGCGTTTATTTCTTATGTAATATAATGTACATATATATATAACCAACCGAGACATGTACGCTGTTTGGGTTGATTATGTACGTATAAGACGTTGTAAAGATGTTTTTTAGACATGCATGTGTGCTGTGTAGAAATTAAAACCTATGTAAAAAACACATATATGCTATATTTTCAATATCTATAGATAAATGAATAAATTGCAATCCTATTTTGTAAGATAATTTCTATTATTAATTATCAATTAATTTACATAATAATGAATAAATTGTAAGCAAAAGATAAATATTTCACGGAATATTGCTAAATTTAGAAACGTAGAAATATTTTTTATAATAATATTCTATTTATAACAACGACTTTTAAAAAAAATGCTGCATAAATCTTATTTAAACAAGCTTGATAATATAATTCTGCTTAGATATAATCCGTTAAAAATTCATATTTTTGTATATTATCGAAATATTTAGTTTACCATTATTTTGCAGGATGTGCGCATATTTCTTGACGGAGCAAAGAATGGAGCTATCGTAATATCGTTAGGAACGAATGTGAAATGGAAACATTTCAATTTAGACACGGTTAAAACTGTTATACTGGCTCTGTCGAAACTGAAGCAGCGAGTGCTGTGGAAGTTAGATATTGAAGTTCCATTTGAGATACCGGAAAATGTAATGGTTATGAAATGGATGCCTCAAAGCGAAGTTTTATGTACGTTTCACAGTTTCTATAAATGCACAAGAAACATGAGACACATATTTCTACATAACATTTGTTTAATTAGCTATTGCTTTGCGTATATTCGTTTATCAACGTAAACAATTCTTTTAAACAAGTTTCGGCTAGAGTTTCGTATGCGACCCCCCCCCCCTCCGATTTGAATCTACTTTTGCAGCCATGCACGTAGTACATATTAAAAGAAGTCGAAAGTCCCAGTGCCAACTTCCCAGATAACACAAGCATTTTCTACGAATATTCTATAAATATTTTTCGAGAATATTAGAATATTCCCACAATATGCTAATAAGATGAAAATAATATTTTATGAATATGTATAGAACGTCAAAATGGGACTAGTTTTAATATTAAAAAATAGATTGAAAGAATATTCTGTATTATATTCAAGGAATATGAAAAGAAGCTTTTTAAAACTATCTGAATAATGTTTACAGAATGTTCAAAAAATACGTCATCCAAATCGTACAGCAGATGTTTATGGAAATATATATTTTGATAGGAAAGAAAGTAAGGAAAGGTATAAAGTGAGAATTAAAATGTTTTATCATATATACATAATTTTAATTCTCACTTTTACTTTTTCTTACTTTTTTTCCTAAAATATATATTTGCATAAACATGCGCTGTACAATTTAGATTGTATATAAATATTGATTATATAATGGAAAATTATACAAATAACACTATATATAATTGTAAATTCTGTACGTTTATTATAACACATATTTTTATTATGTTATAGTAATACATGAACGTAAATATATATAAACTTTATCTAAACAAAAAATTTATAACCTCTATAAATGATTGTGTAGTCGCAGACGCCTAATTGCACACTTTTATCACTCGATCTGAATCTGAATAAAAATATAAAATTATTATATAATAATATTATAAAAAGTATATTATTTTCTCAGAGATAACGTTTTCGACCGAGGTAGGTTTCAATCCGGGTTTCAACCAGTTACAAGTGAAATCGAGCATCTACTGGTCAATTCGCCCGCGTTGACGAATAAATGCTCGATTTCGTTGAAACCCGGATTGAAACCCACCTCGGTCGAAAACGCCAAGAGACAAGAAAAATGCATAAGATGCAAATTATACCTACTTTACGTTACAACAGGCCTGTTCACGCCACGGCGCCCAACGACCAGCGTTCCACAGCGCGCGTTCTTTATTATTGTTTCTAGTACGTAGTATGTGCTCGCGGAGTGGCGTGGCGCTGCAGTAGTTCGACTTCGCCACTTAATTTGATTAGTTTTGCTACACTCTATAATATTTATAGAATATACTAACAGAATATTTCTACTGACAATTTTATAATGTTTCCAGTACATTTATAGAACATTCTTTAAAACGAAAATATTCTATTAACATTTATAGATGCTTTCGTTAAGAATATTCTCTTAACAGAATATTTGACGCAGCATAACATATTTATACAATATTGTGTGTTATCTGGGTTGCGGAAATAATTATTTTCTTAAATATTGGCACAGAGACTTTCGACTTCTTTTAGTACGTACTTATGTGTCTGCAAAAGTAGATTATAATTGGAGGAGCTCGCATACGGAACTCTTACCGATATTAATGCAATATCATACCATTCTTCTAAAAACTGCTTTGAGAAAAAATTAGATTTGTATTACACGTGCATGCAAAGTGGCAATTTGCGTGTGTGTTTTCTGTGCGGAAAGTAACAATTTGCCAACATCCACCTACAATAGTATATTGTGTTACAAGTGAGGAAAGTTGGCTATTGGTCACGAGCGCGGGTAGGCGCACGAGCCGAAGGCGAGTGCGCCTACCCGCGCTTGTGACCTATAGCCAATTTCCGTACGTGTAACACATACTATTTTGTATTACAAGTGCATGTAGGGATGGGGGTTAAGGGAGTGGAAATATGCGTATATTAGACGAGTGCGGGTAGACGCACGAGCCGAAGGCGAGTGCGTTTACCCGCACGAGTAGTCTTAAAGAAGGACTTGCGGGGGGTTATTTCTCCCAACGAGGGGGGGCGAAGCCCCCCCGAGTTGGGGTCATTTCTCCCAACGAGGGGGGGCGAAGCCCCCCCGAGTTGGGATAAATGACAGGGGGGGTCCGGGGGGGCGAAGCCCCCCCGGTGGGGGGGGGTCGGGGGGGCGAAGCCCCCCCGAGTTTAGGCGCAGGCGGGGAGGGGGGCGCGGGGGGGAGGGGCGGAGCCCCTCCCCCCGCCTATGATAAAACAATGTTTATTACAGGTTACAGGAGCAAACATGATGTTAGGTTTTCGCCAGCTCGAGGGAACGGTACCGGCACGTGCCGGGCTTCCCGACGATCCGCGTTTCGTTCCCGGAAGACGCGATCCCGACGACGGACGACTTACTTATCGATCGTCCTGGCGTGCGAATCCGCGCGACACACGTGCACACACATACACACCCGCTACGCGACTCCTCGACGATTTCGGTATCGATCGTCCTGGCGTGCGAATCCGCGCGACACACGTGCACACACATACACACCCGCTACGCGACTCCTCGACGATTTCGGGTACACGAAAAATTTTACATTGAGTCGGTCTCGGTTTCTGCGAGTGAGGGCCTAAGCAGAATGGCTGTCTTGGCAGTGTTTTATGCCTTAAGTCTTTGTCTTATTTAACGCACAATACTGACAGTATTGTGCGTTACATAAGACAAAAGACTTAAGGCATAAAACACTGCCAAGACAGCCATTCTGCTTAGGGCCTGACATATGAGTAGCTGTTAGGTTAGGTGTGTGTTGGGCAGAGGCGAAGTGGCGGTATATTCGGTAGTTGTTTTCTGTGTGCGCTGCGAGATGGCGTTGATACCCGTTAGCTATGGCTTGAACCCGTGCGCTATGAGTTTTAGAACACGGTTTTCCCGTTAACTATGACTTTGGATATGACGTGTGCAATATTTTGTAGGTGGATGTTGGCAAATTGTTACTTTCCGCACAGAAAACACACACGCAAAGTGCCACTTTGCATGCACGTGTAATACAAAATATTGCACACGTCATATCCAAAGTCATAGTTAACGGGAAAACCGTGTTCTAAAACTCATAGCGCACGGGTTCAAGCCATAGCTAACGGGTATCAACGCCATCTCGCAGCGCACACAGAAAACAACTACCGAAAATACCGCCACTTCGCCTCTTCCCAACACACACCTAACCTAACAGCTACTCATATGTCACTCGCAGAAACCGAGACCGACTCAATGTAAAATTTTTCGTGTACCCGAAATCGTCGAGGAGTCGCGTAGCGGGTGTGTATGTGTGTGCACGTGTGTCGCGCGGATTCGCACGCCAGGACGATCGATACCGAAATCGTCGAGGAGTCGCGTAGCGGGTGTGTATGTGTGTGCACGTGTGTCGCGCGGATTTGCACGCCAGGACGATCGATACCGAAATCGTCGAGGAGTCGCGTAGCGGGTGTGTATGTGTGTGCACGTGTGTCGCGCGGATTCGCACGCCAGGACGATCGATAAGTCGTCCGTCGTCGGGATCGCGTCTTCCGGGAACGAAACGCGGATCGTCGGGAAGCCCGGCACGTGTCGGTACCGTTCCCTCGAGCTACGAGCTGGCGAAAACCTAACATCATGTTTGCTCCTGTAACCTGTAATAAACATTGTTTTATCATAGGCGGGGGGAGGGGCTCCGCCCCTCCCCCCCGCGCGCCCCCCTCCCCGCCTGCGCCTAAACTCGGGGGGGCTTCGCCCCCCCGACCCCCCCTGTCATTTATCCCAACTCGGGGGGGCTTCGCCCCCCCTCGTTGGGAGAAATAACCCCCCGCAAGTCCTTCTTTAAGACTACTCGTGCGGGTAAACGCACTCGCCTTCGGCTCGTGCGTCTACCCGCACTCGTCTAATATACGCATATTTCCACTCCCTTAACCCCTATCCCTACATGCACTTGTAATACAAAATAGTATGTGTTACACGTACGGAAATTGGCTATAGGTCACAAGCGCGGGTAGGCGCACTCGCCTTCGGCTCGTGCGCCTACCCGCGCTCGTGACCAATAGCCAACTTTCCTCACTTGTAACACAATATACTATTATGATTATGAGAATTACTTACTTTTACGTAATACTGGCTCAAATTATTACTTTAATAACTAATGTTTTAATAATATATCAGACATACACGAAAACATCGCATAGGTGTATGTACAAATATTTTGTGGATAGATTGGTTATTGACTAATTACAGCAGAACTATATACTTCAATGTCCAACGAGAGATTGAGAATAATGTCTTTAGAGCGTGGCGTACCGTATAAATATGTAAATAGATGTTCTGTGGGCGGAGACCTGCGCGAGCAGACGGAAGAGTTTTCGTCTGACCTACTCTCAATCTCTCGTTGAACGGAGTATACATTTCAAAATTAAATAACTATAGTATAAGAAAATCAATTTTTGTTGTATTAAGTTCATATAGTTACCTCGCAGTAATGTCTAAACAATTTTATTTTATTTCATAATTTTTTCGCACTTATAAGACAATTTCAGTTTTTAGTTATTACAGTTACATGTATATTATAATCTCTTTATAATAAGAGAGTAATTTTTATTACAATAAGAACATCTCGTTTTTTGTTTAAAAATGATGTATAAGCAACAAAATTGTTGATTAAAAGTTTGTTACATTAGTTTAATCATGAAATATACATCTAATAAAATGTTTGTATCAATGTGAGATTTCCATAGTTGAAAGTAAATATTTATTATAATATACTTTTATGTTTAGCTCATAAAAATGTAAGAGCAATCTGGACACATGGTGGTCTTCTGAGTGCGCAGGAAGCTATTTGGAAAGGCATACCAATGATCGTAATGCCTTTCATTGGAGATCAAAAATCCAACACAAGAATATTAGTAGCTAAAGGCGTTGGCATATACCTGGACATTAAAACTTTGTCCACGCAGTCGATATTACACGCAGTTGAAGAAGTACTTTATAATGAAAGGTATCATATTTTGATCATGTTCTAATAATTATTATGTAAGCAGTAAATATTAACAATATAGCTACATTTCAGATAATTACTAAACGCTAATATTTAATATAGTATAATCGATTTGCAAATTCCTACACGGAGAGAATTTTCTCTTACCCTGAAATCATGGTAGTTGTGGGAGAACATGTACCACCAAGAATTTTATGCAAACTATTCTGATTAATATCCACCATAATAAAAAATATTAATATCTATTACATTAAAATATAAAATATATTGGATTAATTTTACTAAAATATATCTAGGAAATTTCAATAATTTTTCAAAATTTACCAATCTGCTTGGTAATTTTTATCACGTTGTTTGTAAAATGTCTTTTGTATATTTTAAAAATTTCTTGGTTGCCAAGTTGTCCCAAGTTTGAAGTGAATTTAAGGGTAAAATATAACAAAAAATTATCTCCGTGTATAAAAACAATTGTTTATAAAATTATAGATTATGAAATTTGGCTTTCCTGTTTATGTGTTTTGTCATATATTTGGCTTTTCCTTTAATTAAGATGCGTTTGTTAAAATGTAATTATTTATTTCATTATTAATAGTAAAACTTTTTATACAGTTATACGAAAAACATGAAACGGTTATCCAGCGAATTCCGGGATCGACCAATACCGCCATTAGATTTAGCTGTTTGGAGTGTTGAATACACCGTCCGTCATCCAAATGGAACTTTAGTAACACCGCTGAGATCTCAGAGCTGGGTGGAACGAAATCTGATTGATGTTTACGCATTTTTGTTTCTTAGTTTCTTCATAATATTGTTAAGTATATTCTTTGTAATAAAATTATTAATTAATTTTTATTATAATTATATGTACACTGCATCTAATTTACGCAAGAGTAAACAAGCGTAAGGCGTATTAAAATGTATTAACAGGCTTTGCGTGCTGTATAATATATAATGTTAATGTAAAGAAGTGAATATATATAACATAAATATCGAAAATGTTGTATTAATTGCATTGATATTGTAATTATTAATAAATTTTGTTATACTAAATTGTAAAATAAATGAAGATCATGGTAAATATTAAAAACGTTTAATAAAATATTTAAGCTCTTTTCTGACAGTATAAAATAAAATAACACATTATTGTTTAGCCAAATTTTTATTCAAACATTTACGCAAATATAAATATTTTTTTAGAATTCGATCTTTGAATGTAAGAAGACATATGTCAGTTTGTTTAGGCAATTAAGTGTAATCATTGATATGAGACGAAGAATATTCCTGTAAAAAATTTGCGCTGTTTAAAAATAAATTTAGTTATAAGAACTCAAGAAATTCCATTCCAAAATAAAATTCTATAATAAGTTAATTTTTTGTTTTCTGATGTCAATAGTTTTTTTGTAGATGGAGATGTAAAAGAGATGCGAAAGTCAATTAAATTAGATCTTTCCAAGAAGAAAGTCGTCGTTTTTTTAAAAATAGAATTGTATGATTTTTTTATCTGGTATAATGATTCTTCTAGTTATTCTGCATGTACAGGGTGTCCGACGGAAAGTTATTGAAACTATTAAAATCAAATAAAATTAAGTAAAAATTTTCCATTAGACAGAATAGTACACTCAAATAAAACTTCCAAATACTTTCCAAATCCCTCTATCAGTCGTTATCTCTTTTCTTCCACCGGTGTGAGTCACCGGTCATATTTTTCTATACCTAAGCGCAGTCCATACTGACCATACTATATGTCGAGACGTAAAAAAAACTGTGATTCTATTGTGACGAACGACAGATCTACTAACACCGTCGGTAAACATGCGCTCGATCTGCCACTGATACTGACACGAGCGCCTTCACATTTTGTTAGTCAAATACACGGTTACGGTGTATTATGTATTATTATAATGTATATTTTATATCACAAAATTACGTTAACTAATTCAACCTAAGTGATACGTATAAATCTAACTTAGCTAATAACCTGCAAGACTTCAAAATTTAAACATTAAAATTTAAACATTACTACTAAAATTTTTGATTAAATAAAAAAACAATAATTTAGAGAAGAATGCGACGAGAGTAAAAAAGCAGCGCCAAATTTTTTTACAAGAAAAATTTATTTATTTTATTTTAATTAAATATTTTTATTTTGTACTGTTATCTCTTTAATTTTTTGTTGTTAAAATAATTATTTGTAATATTATAATTTTGTTAGGGAGAAATAAAGCTACCACTTTTTTTGAATTTACAAAATACATTGCGTGTACTTGGCGCCTTTTTTTACCTTTTTTGAAAAAGGTTACTATAACGTGAGCTTTATTTTTTCGATACTGGGATGTAAAATTTACTCCAGGCGCTCGTTCCCGGATTAATATCGTTAAAATAATTATGGATTATGAAAGAAGTCGGAATTATACTTCATTTCGAATCGTTCCACGTTGGATTAAAATAGAAAAAAATTTGAAACATAAATTTTATCGTTTCTTTTAACCCACACAATCATTTCTTTTAAAAATATCATTTCCTACCACCTCTTTTTTTCTCGAGCACATTAGAATATAGGTATGCCAAAACGTTTCAAATTAATCTTTTGTCGTTGCTAAATATTACATTGTGGTTGTATTTGTAAAATAAACAGCAGTTTCCTCTCCAATTACACGTATAAGATTACAGATGTAAAAGTTCGAAATATCTTGTAGATGCAAAAACGCGATAAAAGATATTATTGCGCTATAACGTTAGTTGACAATTAAAAGAAAAGAATCAAACAAATAAAAACTATTTGATTCTACATTGTTTTACAATTTACATCTTTCGATCGCGACATGCTCTCAAATGTGAATTTACATTCGTTCAGGTTATAAATCGCGTTATATATGCTTTAAACATTCTTCTTTCTCGATCGTACAAACGAAAGCCGACGCATGGCGTTTGACAGAACGAAAAGATTCGCGGAAGTAGCCACGTCGACTCCCGCTCAAGTGGGTCCGGGGACTTACGACATATCGGAACCATCAAAGCCAGCACGAGATCCGGGTAACTCGCGATACGCAACGTCCGCGAATTCTTCTTTCCGTGCAGAAACTTGCATTCGCACGCGTCGCGTATGCCATTACGTTACACAGAGTACGTTCCACAGACAACGCTTATCCATTTTTGAGCGGAGCCGGCAGGCAGACACTCGGCATACCAAAAGACGCGCATAAGTTCCCGGGTCCTGGCTCTTACAATATAGAGGCGCCGCGGAAACGTATACCAGAACGTGCATTTTCCCCTATTCATGCCTCATTTATTTGCAATTCTTCCGCATCGCCGTACACGCCGGATATTCGATATCCTTTCTGAGATTCTCAATAATTTACAGGGCGGCGTTAGTCTCGATTACACCAATGTTAGATTTAAAGAAAAGGTGTGTGAGAAACCGGGTCCAACGGAGTATATCTTGCCGAGCGATTTGTTTAAGGAAACGCCTCAAAAAATAAGATCCCATCCGGGCACTTGGCACGGTTCCGCAGGCAAAGTAAAGTATTTTCTTGATTTGTGTACTTCCATACATTAATTTCCTGCAAATATCTGTGCTAACGTTTTTCAAATCTATTTTAACGTGTTTGTGTAACTTGTTTGTGTAGTTGCATCAAGTTACGTAAAATAAAAATAAAAATTTAAATTAAATTAAAAATATAATAAAAATTATTGCAAAGGGAAATATTTCGCTCTCGTGTAAAATTTTAAATCAAGTTACTAACATTGTATATAAACTGCTGTATAATATTACAAAAATAAGTCGTTAATTATTATCGCTTAAAAAAATACATATATCTTTTTGACGATCTGATATTTAATTTCAATGTGCAATAAAATATTTCTGCTCTCAATCATAATGACATATTTAACATAGCTATCTGTTATAGCTATGGCTGATTCGTCCTCCGCGACCGCTTACGACAGGTCTTTCCGTTCCTTCGAAACGTGACGTCGGCGGATACGACTACGATGAACGAGGTATACTTGTAAAAAATTCGGTCATCGAGCATAAGCCAACCGACTTCTACAATGTTCCCCGAGGGGTATGTACAAAGATGCCGTAGTTCTCATTTGTAAAATATCTCACGAACGATTATTTATACCGTAGGAGACAAACTTTACCGCTCTGAGGTACAAAGGAAACTTTTGGAGCAGAATGAAGGGTAGAGATGACGAACGGACTTCCGTGACCCCGGGTCCCGGAGACTACGAGCACGAAACAAAGAAAAGTCCCGCCCAAATCCGCAACGAGAGAACTAGGGAAGCGAAAAGAGCCGCCGCTAAGCAGCCGCGTTTCTTGGAAGCTTTGTACCAGCAAAAATTACGCCAAGTAATTTTAAGAACATACTTTGTAACTTTCGCAGTCGCCGGGTCTTTCGCCGAGAAACTCCGAGAAAGCCGGAAAACTGCCTTTGTATCTGTGAATCGCCTTATGGAAATTTGCTTTTTCCACAAAGAACTTTCCAGCTCCCAATCATTACGACCTGCCTAAAGGCAGGTTCGACAGGCGCTCGGATAAGCGCAAACGTGTTCCGTGTAAATGTGACCCTCTTACGGTAGAACTGCCGCCGTTCAATCATACCGCGAAGGTATGTCTCTACATATTTGTGTCGATTGTTATATACGCACAATTATGATTTATTCTTCTTCTTTTAAGAGATTCGAAGAGAATTTTCAATTAGATACACCCGGGCCTGGAACGTATGAAATCACGGCCCCGCAAATTTGTTACGGTTCTATTCTTCGTGCACCTTTTGGCGCTTTCGACGATCGTTTCAAGAGAACTGTTGATGTGATACCAGGTACCTATATGTTGCGTAACTAAATTTTTTACATGATATGTGCACATTACGTACAAATTTGTATTAAAACTGCATAAGTTTACATTGCAGGTCCTACAGATTACTATACGGAGGTCGGAACTTTGGCTTTTGAATCCGCAAAACGTTTTAAAAATAAATGTCAAAAAATGTTTGATTACCTAAAACTGTGCAAAACGTTAACATCGATAGGCGACGATGATGAATTCATGGTAATCGATGAAAATAAAGTAGTAAAGGAAGTAGACAAAGAAAAATGTCCGGTATATCATGCGGTCTTCAAATCAAGAGTGGATAGATTTCCAAAAATTCGCAAACATGTGAGTATTACAAGAATTTTATATGCATGCATAATGTAGTATATTATTTATTTCAAATTGATTAATGCAATTGGAGTAATTCTTTCGTACGCTTAATTAATACTTTGACGAACAGAAACTTGTTTCAATCTTATATGCAATGCTAATTTTATACTCACTTTATCGGTATTCTGCAATGAAAATACCTATGATCAACTCAATACGCTAAGAGATGTCAGCACCGCTACAAAAACATGATATAATAATACATTTTATACATTTATTTATAAATCAATATTTTATTTATCGTAATAATTTTTCATAAGGATATATTCCAATCGATATAAATTATTTTTAATAAAACAATCTCTCTTATATATAGAAATAATTCTAAAAATTATAAAAAGCGTACGAAATAATACATTAACAGTAATTTGCATTATTAAGCTTTGTTTAAGTAACAATAAAATTAATTATAATACATGCAATAAATAAATTTTATTTTTTTAAATTGACTTCAAGACTTCAAATTTGTGTTTTAAAAAATTCTGAAAGTTACATTTAAAATATTACATAATAAATATATTTTTATATATTTTTTATATTTATCGAATTAACCAATTTGTAATCGCTGCTGTAAATAAAGCAATCCAAGTTGCTCCAGCAACGTTACGAGCGTAAAGATTAAGACGCGCGAGAAACTCGAGTCAGTAGTCACAATAAGTCTGTGGTCAGACCGAACGTCCGAAGATTCTTTCGGCTTGCTCGGGATCTGTGGGCTCGATGGAGCCGAGTAATCCGGGAAGCGCAAGGTAATCAGGAGAGCTGGAGACGAAATTAATGGCAGCGGATCGAACCGATGCATCTGTACCCGGGGCGATTCGGGGCTAGGATCCAATCTGGCCGTTAATCGAGAGCGTCGGAACGAGATTCGATGCCGCAGCCCGTAGATAGGCCAGGATAGAGTCGTCAGTGCCAAGCGACTTGCTGCTGATTCCGCCGTATTCGACGGGTTCGTGTAGTTTAGATTAGCTGGCGCACTTAAACAATCGAAACACCTCGCAAAATTGTCAGTGAAATTTGTAGGTGCACGACGTTGATCGATAAATTAACGTTATTTATTAGCTGTCACAGTTTCTTTTTGCTGAACTATCTATAAATTACTTCGTGATGGCTGACAGTCAATATCCTTCTTTTCGTTGAATATTTTCTCGTTGACGACAAATCATTGGGAATAACGTCCCGATTCGAGGAAGCCGTATTTACATAACGTAGGAAAGAATGGTGACCGTGTACGCCGGAAATGACATTTTGCTGCGCTCTGCAGGTCATTTCCACGTAGAGGCGCGTGGCCGATGTTGCCCGGAGAAATCACTTCCGGCTCGTTGAGCCGGAAATTCGAGCCAATCCCTGCTTGGTGTCTCTGTCTCTGTAGTGCGAATTGTGGATGGCCGGAAACATCGGCGCTTAGGTTTGCGCCCGCGAATCGGCATCCATCCTAAATGATTAAATTATATAGAAGAGAAAGGCGAAATCTCTCCCTCTTACTCTCTTCACTTAATTTTATCAGCAATATGTCTCAGAATATAAAGATACGAATACTTGAATTTTATCTCGCAATCACAATATTTAAAATAAGATAAAGTGGTATTCATTCCGATCATTTATCGTTCAATTTTCACAGGATGATGTACCGGATTCAGGTGCTTACGAAGTTTTATCAGCCTTCAAAGCTAATCGTGATAGATGTGATTTCCTTTGTCGACGATTAACTCCACCCTTCGGTTCACGCGCCAGCCGGTTTCCGATGATACCAGAAGACGATTTCCGTGTACCAGGTATAAAGTGAAGTAAATGTCAAAAGAGATCGTCTAGGAAGACTTTTTCATTATTGCTATGCGTGCACAGGTCCAGCACACTACGATCTCAGAAGAGATATATCAAAGAACGTGAAGAATGGCGTGATATATTCCGCTCCTCGTGAAAAAAAGAAAGACGTCAAAGGACCAGGGCCACTGCATTATCACGTAAGATTCTTTCAATTTATGAGGAATCGATGATATGTTTTATAAACTATAATTCATAAAATTTTATTTTATTCAATTACACGTATGTGCAGTACAAATTTTGTAACAAATAAAAATTGTATTAAGTTACTTGGAATATTAGGTGATTAGAACATTACTTAATAAATAATAGCAAAAATTATGCAATACGCTTTTAAATGGGCGTCGTCAATACGATATGCGCACAATTATATAATTTCCTGCACATATATATTTTCCTGATGGATCTTATGTCATGGTTCAATTTTGTATCGAAAATTTTTTTAATTACAAGCGAGTGATCGCTTTCGATCGGTTACATTTTTTTTCAATCTTCGAACTCGTAAAAGCATTCGATAGTATTTACTTAGTTGTAACATGGCAGGATATTGCGTGCTCACAGCATATGAGAGTAATACCGGATGCTTCAGATGATGATGTATGAGGCACAGTTATATACTACGAGATGGCGAGAGAGAGAGAGAGAGAGAGAGAGAGAGAGAGAGAGAGAGAGAGAGAGAGAGAGAGAGAGAGAGGTGGGGAGGGAAGAGAGAGAGCATCCTGCATTATTCTATCTTCTATAATAATTTCACAATATCAATGCGTAAAGTTACTTCGTGAATCGCAGATAAAATATGAATTTGTTATTATAAATATTATAATGTACCGCTTAAAAAAATTGTTTATGATTAAATATATCAATTAAATAAAGTAAGTTAAATATATATATAACTAATGTTGATATATTTAATTAGTATAAATGTTAATATATTTAATGGTTTTTATAGATACATCCATATATCGCATCATCCGTTTTGAAGAAGTCATTTAACGTCACTCTCGGTAAACCGAAGACCATTGAAAGAATAAATAAAATTCAAACTCCTTGGCACTGTCGACGATCGAAGAAAGCTCTTCGTTGGTTCGCTGTACCTCGTGAAAGATATCAACATTGTGTCCCTCTCTGATATTTATATTGCTTGATAAATTAATAAAATAAGTTTTATGAATTTCTGGGTGAAAATATTAAATATAATTATTGAGAATGTGTTTTATTAATCTTTTATAAAAGCTTTTTTATACATCTTTTAAGGAAATTTGTATTCTTAATGTAGATAATAAATTATACGTTCTTATTAGAAGTAAATTACTTCATTTTTATGACTGTCTTAAGTTTCTATAAATCATTTATCTCTATCGTAAATGTATGGAAGAGATATAAAAATTTCATAAATATTCAAACAAAGAAAAGAGCATGCAATACAATAAATTTTTTTTATACCTTCACAGAAGATCACAACCAGGATCAATACAGAGAAATGCTCGGTGAAAGACGTTCACTGAAATGTGATAGACGAGTGTAATGACGCGTAAAGAAAGACAAATGTTTCCCAAATATGAGATAAGCGGTTGAAATTCAACTGTACTTATTGCCTACAATATATATATATATATATATATATATATATATATATATATATATATATATATCAAAGTTAAATTGAAATTTAACGTCCTTCGATAAACTTCGATAAGTCCTAATATTCGGTACATTAAATCCTAACATTCTCTGGACACAAATAATATTAAATTAAAAAAATATATTGAAAATTTTTTGTAAAGTTCAAAATTTTACACTAAAATTTAAAATTCACAAATTCTGTATTAAAATTTATAATCTAAAATTGTTAAAATTTAATATACACATAAATAGCTAAAATTTTAAATTATACTTTAGACTGTAATCTATTAAAAATGTATAACATCGGGAAGTAATATGTTTAGTATAATTAAATTACACATGTATAAAATATGTATGCTACTGAGAAGGAAATGCACAAACCGCTGTTACTGTTTGAAATTGTAATCAGTAATTTATAGGCAATCCATTTGGGATCACATGACGTACATGAATCCGGTTATCAAGCAACGCAATGTTGTAGCGACATTAGTGACTGACCTGTATCACAAATATAAGAAGGATATTCAATTGGCAAGAAATCTGAGAGCAAAAATAATTGATGTTTAATAAAAAATAAATACTACGTTTATGTGACTAAAACAAATATTTTATTTTTATTCCATTTATTCCATAATAAACTATATTTATATATAAAAGCTATTTGATATATCTTTATTCATAGTACTTAAAGAAAGTCACAAAAATATTCGGCACACATTTCGTCTGCAATGAAATATATGTATCTTGTTTTAGTCAAAAATTTTACCTCTCTTATTTATTTCAAATAAGTAAGAGAAAATATTTATTATTCGTTATTATTGTATAATAATATAATTAATAAGAATAAAATACAGCTCACACTTAATACTGTGTGATCTTTCATATATTTTGCAATAATTGAACGATTGAATTAATCTGGTAATACCAAACTTTTTTGACGATTATGTTAGAATCGTTTTAACTGTTCTCCGAAATAAAATGTGATTTCTATACAGATTTCTATATTTTTTATACTGAATAAAAGATATAATTGGATAATGCGAATATCATACTTAAATTCTAATTCATATATAATTTTAAAAAATGGTAATTTTGCAACGTTTATTAAAATTCTTTTCTTATTGTTTTTGCGCGTGTTTTGATATTCTCTTCGAAAGATATATTAATATTTAATTCTTAATTTTCATCAAGTCAAATATTGGATAATCTCAAATAAGTCGATCAATATCTATATCTTTGATTATGCAACAAATTATGCGTCCGCATTGAATCAATCAAGCATTGCGGATTATCTCTGTGGTCATAATCTGCTTTTGGCACATGTCCAGGTTTATAATATGTATGATCGTGAGTTTCAACATCAGAAAGTTGAGATCTAACATGCAATATTTTACAATTTAAAATTTATCACAGAAAAGACATTCTACAATGTTTATAACGAATTAATTATTTAAATTGACTCGTCTATCTAATGAGATATTTTTCTTTGATAAGGAAACTACTTACTTTAAATATATATAAAATAAGATATATATATTGCGCTGTTTTTTTTATATCTTTAAACCACAAAATGAAACGGAATATCAACGGAAGATATTGTTGTGATAAAAAAATTACATAAATGGTTTAATGAGTTCTTTTATCCTTTTATCCTTCTTTTATCCTTTTTATCCTCAACGAAACCATCGATTATCCCGAAATAAATCAAGTTTGCCAACAAAATGTAGAAATATATATTTTTATTAGTTATTATATTTTAGATTTTTTTTAATACACCATGGAAATTAGAAAAATGTTGGGAATAATCGAAAAAGAATTATTTTTTACCCGACATTATAATTACAGAAAACAACTATGTTAATATGAAAAGCATAATTGACATAGATAGGACCATTTTCCATCAACATATACGTGAAGTATGCAAAGAGCTATCAATCACGCTATATATGATTCGGTCTCTATAATCGATAATTTCGAATCGAGGTCAGATTATTTATGGATCAATATCATTTTAATATCTCATTTTTAAAGATTCTATTTTTATTTAATCATAAGCATTAATTATAAAATATCAATTTTTCATAGTTACAGATTTAAATTCTATCACATGAATTTTGCATATAAAGATTAGCAAATTCAACTAAAAATATTTTTTATAATTATACTAAAGATGTATAAAACATAAATTATTCTGGATATTTTCAAAATCCTAAATATATCAGATAGTTAAACAATATTTCTAAAATATTCCGTTATATCTTAATAATATTTCAATTAGATTAATAATATACATACAGGTTATACATATTCTTTATTTTATTTATATTATATTTATTTCAATAATTAATGTAATATAAAATAATAAATAATATAAATTTGATGAGTATTATACATCATCTTTATTTCTTACAAAAAACAAATTTTTATTTCCGTATTATTATTTATATTTTAGTATTATTTTTATACTTTATCTCATTGTTATTAAAAAAAATTAGGTTATATCTGTTCCTTATTATATGTATATCTGAAAAACAATCTATAGATAGAGGACAATCCATATAGGATTATATGACTCATGCGAATCCGAGACTAATACGGGACTGGAATAACGCGGATGTTGCGAATGATTTTTATCATAAATACAAAGAGGATCTACGTCGGACAAGCAGCATCTAGATCCTCTTTGCATCTGTATGTTTTGAATATCTCTTAATACCTTCCTGCTACCATTTTTCTTTTTTTTTCTTTTTCAAGTAAGCACGAAAGATTCGGTTCGCATTATATAAAAGAAGAATTCTATCTGTTTGAATTATAGAAATAATTTATCGATCATAATGTTTTTAACAAGGTAATATAAAAATATTATTTTGTATTAAACAATTTATATAACCAAAAAGTGTTAATTTTATAAATATATGTATAAATTAATTATTATCTTTGAATGGGATAATAATTTTTATAAACTTAATGCTATTAAGTAGAAATTTATGTATATCACATATCTTTTAAAATGTTTAGTTAAACAATGATGTATTATTCTTTGTATATAATATACAATAGCAGATATATCAAAGATCAACATAAAATGGAATAAATAAAAATTTAGATTTTTAGGTAAAATTCAAAAATATTCAATTATCTATAAAACTACAATCCATATTTCTAAATTGCATATTCCACAAAACAAATTTTAAAAAACTTTTATATATTATAAACATCTTTGTTATTTTTTTATTATAAAACATGTTAATATACTGGATGGAAAAAATGAAATAAATATGCTTTTCTTATAAAAAAGTCGCATTGTATGATACATGAAAACTAAAATGTATATTTTGAATAATAATTTATACACGGAAAAAAAAGATGTTGTATCAACAGCATCATTTTTTGTATCAATAGCATCAGTGTTATCGAGATAAAATTTATTGATGCAACATCAATATCAATAAACATAAAACATCAGATAATTGTTTTAATAATTTAAATATTTGGTCCAATAATATCCAATTGAATTAACTATTTATGCTTGTGGCAGCCCGTGACGTTGACGTATAATTGAAGCAACTTTATTTTTTTTCTGTGTAGAATATATAAATGTTGATTCTATTATTATAAGAAGGATATCCTACTCGCAAAAAGCATTGGTGCGAGTGTGCTAGCTGTTGCGGGAATATTATAATATAATGATGCACTTCTTGTGGTGTCGTCTAAGAAGTTTGCTCATTTGTAGACTAAAATGTTTAAGATGTCCTCATCACGGGTAAGAATTTTGCTACACAGCTTCAGAAACTTCGTTAACGAAGATGCTATACGACACTATAACGACGTTACTAATGAAATTATAACGAATGATTTGACGCCCACCGTTACTCTGTTTGACTGGGATTTACCGTTCAATTTATAACTTTTGGACAAATTCCATGCTAACGGAACGATTTCAGAATTACATTAGAATAATATTTTTGAATCCTTTGAACAAGATGTAGACAGAAAAAATACTTGATTATACATTTCTCAAAAATTTGTATTTTCAAGTGCGCAATTTTGTATACAAGCTAGAAAGAAAGAACAAAAAAGACATAGGAAAGAAAAAAAAATTTATATTTTCTAAAATTTTATAGTTAAAAATTTTTTAAATTTTTAGAGATCTATCTATGCTCTCATTTTGATTCTGCTTTTGAGTGAAATTTCGAGTTACCATAAACGAGGCGAATTTGATGGCATATTCTAACCACAATATGCGTACAGCGGCAATTAATCAATTTGGCATTACAGATTATCATTGCGGTCATCATATGCTATTAGCGTACGGGAAAGTGTATAACATGTATAATGAAAATTTTTACCAGTTACAAAATGGTATGTAGCAGTAATGTGTAACGGCAAAACCGTACTGTTTGTTTAAATTGCAAGCATTCAAGCTGCCTTTTTTTAAATTTGAAAGGTTTCTTCATATATAAAAACTGCATTTTTATTAAAAAGTGTATTTTATCGCAGTTCGGCAATAGGAAAAATTGGAATTATTATATTTTGTATGTAAAATTGTAAAAAATATATGAAATTGTAAACCAATGATTCAACATTTGTGGTCTAATTTATTTAACTTATTTTATTGAACTATAATTTATTTATTTATTTATTAAGAAAACTCTCGAATAGAACAATGGCTAGTTTATTTATCCAATTTTCAGTAAAAGCAGCGATTATTTGAAACTTGAGAAATGGAACAGAAATATCTTGAAAAACCTTTTTCAAGGATTCTTTTATTCGTGACTGTTTTACTTACAAATAAAAAGGTGCGACTTATCAAGAATTCTACTGAAAAACTTCTTTGAAATTAATTGTGAAATATAGATAAAAGGAATATAAAACTCTGATATTGAGACTGCATTCAGCAGAGGAAAACTGCTTTGCAACTGTTGTAAAATTTGATTGGCGTATACTTTTTAGCTTCGGTTAAAATTAAAAGAATTCACCAATCAGATTCACAAATTGTACGAAGCAGCTTTCTCTGCTGAACGCAACCAATGTTTTCGTTTCAGGAAACAAGAATACACATACATGCACAAATACAAATTCAAAAAATTTGTGGATTATCACAGAATATAAAACCATATGTCACGTATTATGCATGAAGATATATATGTCTCACAATTATATGATTTTAATCGCAGATTACAGCGTCGGCACTCAGCAAATTATTGGAGTGGTTGAATAACCATTACATATTATCCGAAGTTTACATAACTGAAAACGTTTACGCCGATATTGGGAAAATTGCGAGTAACGGAGAAATAGTAGATGTAAACAGAATAATTTACCTTCGACAGTCACATATCGCAAGTTGTGAAAGCTATGCAAAAAGGCATCAATATTTGCGGTTATTTGATTTGATCGTTAATCGGAAATTTTTCACAGTATATGAAATTCTTTGTGATTAATTGAAATTACAATATGTCAAAAAGCTATATTGAAATCAAAATGGTAAAAGTATACTGTATGTCTAGATATTATACAATTTTATAATATTACACAATATTATGTATACTTAACAATCAATCCAATGTAACGTATTAATGTAATTTAAGAGAAATACTTTCGTTAATATGTTTATATATATATAAAGAAAACATTCAACCTCTCTTATATGGATTTCAGTGATAAATAACTTTATTAGAATACTAAAAGCTTTAAAATAACTACTAGTATTTTTAAAACCAGTATGTTAAATATAATACAACTTACAAAAATAACTAGAAAATTAGATTTGATATTGTGACAAGTAACATGTATTATGCCATTTACATTTAAAAAATAAGATATATATGTGTACGGAGGGGTATCAATTCCTCCGAAGGCGGAAAGACGAATAAATACGAGAGAGACTAAATGTATGTATAAAGGCGACGCACACCAAACAAATATTATATATAAATAATTTAAATAAAATTTGCTCATCACGTCGATAGAAATCTAGTGTTACATAAAACATTACGTAAATTTTTAGATTCACGATCGCGCGTAACAGAGCTGCCTGTGCGTTACTCGCTTCGTGCCAGCAGCGTGTGCATAGATCGATAAGTCTTTCCGCGGTGTAATTCGCGTTATAAACGGTGCTTTGTGCACGATTAAAACGGCACTCACGCGAATTCAGGCAATGCCCGCGGCACGACATCGACGCGACGCGACGCCGATGACAAGGAGCCACATAGACGCAACGACCCGCTAATTTCCACGCCGAATCGTCACGCACGGCTTGCCGGCTTGCGTCCGGAAAGCAATTCCGCAGATTCTTGCCTGCGAGGAATGTCGCCTTTGATCGTCTCTCGCGAATGTCACTTTAACAAGAAGCGACGGATGCGACGGATAACTCCGCAACGGCGTATCCGTCCGGGTCCGCCCTTTTGCCGCCATCCGGGGAAAGCCCTTTGAAACGTCGCGTCGCCACTCGCGTCGGCTCCGATCCGAAGGGAATGACATTTATCACAAGTTCGAACCGGAAGCGCGGCAATACCGATCGTCGCCCGACGGAAATAGTGCTGCCAAGTGCCACGCTTCAACGTGTCCTCTGGCCAAAAGTTGATGTGCCGTTACATCCATAAAATAAAGACACACCGTGCCGTATCGCGCGAGCGCTCCATCGTGTAAAGTTTTATCCGAAAAAGTGGCTTTTCAAGATTCCATATTTTCAGAAAAATATTGTTATATTAAAAGAACGTGTCGAGATAAAGGACACTATAAAGATCTATATGCGAATACATTTTTTCTAAAAATGCGATTATGTTAAAATATATTTATTAATCCTCGGTGTTGTCACACCTCTTTTTTGAACATTTTTAAAATAATTTTTTTTGAACATAATACCATTCAAAAAGTTAATTTTTTATCATGAGAATACATTCTATAATGTTTAAACGTTTGAAAATTGGTTGGGATTATTTTAATTCCGTGTGACAACCAAGGGTTAAAAGTTTTTATAAAGAATGATTTTTTTTCGTGTAATAATAAAGTAGAATATGCCTCGCTAGCAGTGCACTGATTCAATAATATACACGACACGATAAAAATTCTCGTAACATGATAATAGCGTATATCTTCGTGCGAGCGTCTACTTCGTCAAAGACGTGGAAACGGGCGGCGCGCGATTCGACATTTTCGGCAATGTCGAGCATCGAGCGTTTGGTTAATCGGCGCATCTCGAGCCTGGCGTTGATAATGTGACCGTACGCGAGACTGGCAACGAGGGCGACATTACCGTCGCATCCCCACGTCGGACAGGACCGAGGGTATCAATCAGCGGTACATGAAAGGGGCGCGGTTCGGCCACGTCTGTCCTCGGATCTCGTATTGTCTGCCGAGGACAGATAGACAGCCGCGCCAGCACGCCGACGACATTCCGACGTATCTCTGTCCGATGACGCTTCTGTTACTGGAAGTGTCACGCTACTTTGTTCTAGTCTGCCTCATAGTAAGTACCTCGGTGTGAGAACGGCGCTATTGTGTCGCTCGCAGCTTTGTTGGTTTACAACTAGGTGAATGGAACGGCGAAAGACCTACGCGCGTTTGACGCGCGTCGTTGCACGGCGCCACATCTTATTGTTAGCTTGGGAGTTCTTGCTTTGAAATAACTGGAAAATGCAATTCCACGTAACGGAGTGATTTAAAATTATACTCCACGAAAGTTACATATAGAAAAAAACTGTTTGCACACATAGCAATATTCTTTGTTCTAATATTTGAAAGCCTTATTGTTTTTAACGAGGGGAGCTTTTAAAAAAAAGACCCCGTCAAATAACTGATCATAATTTCTATAGTTAAAGTTTCTCTCCAAGTAATATTTTTCCCTTGAACGTAAAACAAAAGGCCCGCGTTCGTTCTTGGTAAGTGAAAGAAGACTGGCTGGCGAAGCGTGGATCTTTCTCCTTCGGACTGGTCCCCTCGAAAGTATCCCGAATGTACCCCCCCAAAGACAAAGGGTCCTTCCGCACGGCTGTCTCACTTTTTCGCGACTCACGCAGTCGCTCGCGAAAAGCCATTGTTTGCGCGTATGATGACGGGGTCTGCATAAGTCACCGTAGGGGAAGACAGAGAGGAATACCCCACCATAAAGGATGTGACGTTGTCTCTTTGACTTTACTGGCACTTTTCTCGAGAGTGGCAGCCACCGGCATCATCTTTCGTTTCTCCTCTCCAACGCATTTGTAACTCTTCGCATTTATATGAGCGATTTGTAATATGTGTATGTTTATGTAGACATCTTTCTTCCCAGCGTCCTTTTGTCTGAAGATGCATTACAAAGTTGGAAAAAGAGCATACTTACCTCTTCAAAGAATCTTTCGACCGACAGTTATTTCGTTTTACTCTATAAAAACAAACTTACGAAGTATCTAGTAAAAAAATCAATAGAAATAATTATATATTATATATATATTTTTTTTTTACAAAAAGCAAAATTATCTTTACACTTCAGGAAACTTTCATCGAAATTGTAACCAAAATAGCAATGCTTTTCGCCGTTCTTCTTTCCGCATTTACGAAATTGACACGGGTGGAAACGAATGCATATAATCGAGGGGAAGGAAAAACAGTATAAGAGCTTTTACTTCGAGTGATCATATTCGGTCATTTGGCCAAAACGGGCCAGTCGCCCCTGATTCATTCCCTCTTGCGTCGCTAGTCGCTACGATATCGCTCCCCTCTCACGATGCATTCGGTACGTCGTAACTCTTGTCCCATTGAATTCGACGGAGCCGTAAAATCGAGCATTTCTTCGGCTCGAGCCACTGACGGTGGGATTTATGTCGTCGGCGAAATCGCGACGCCTCATTTCCACTGATCTCCACACAGAGAGACGGTACAGATGCCGGGTGATCTCTCGCGCGTCTATACTTAACACGGGGCGTCGCGCGCAGAAGGGAGATATATTTTTACGGAGGGCAGAAGCTGTTGAAAACTGCTCCTAGAGATACGCATCATAAAGTCCAAGAAATTTTGTACACAAGATGTACACAAGTAAAAAATATTCCTAGATATTAAAACGTTTTATCTTTTAAATATTTTTTTAATACATATTTTTGATGTATTTTTTGTATTCCATTAAGTGCTATTCATAATTACTTTCTTCAGCTTTTCTCGCCCTGCTGATAGTTGATTCTCACGCAGTGAAAAAAAAAACAAAGACATATTAAAATGAATATTAAAGCTCTCAGTCGCGTCATAAAGGAAAGCCCCGAACGATCCATAAACCAGCTTTCAAGACGAACAGCGCCGCTGCACAGCTCGTTATCCTTGAAACAAAAAGAATTCGCCGGCGAGCCGTAGACCCGGGCCCGATATCCCCCGCGTGGAAAGGCGGAACTACGAAAAGTATGGTGAACAATGAAGTCGTCTGGCGAATGCTCGCGGACAGGCTCTCAGCATAGCTGGCGGTACACGGATGGGATCTCCGTAGCTCATCCTGGCAGGTACTTTTATCTCCGCGGCGGGCGCGAAAATGTACTCGCGAGGTATCCGGTGGCGGCACATCCGGCGAATCTGAGGACGAAGGGGCTGCTGACGAGAGAGGCAGAGAAGGGAAGAGAGAGAGAGAGAGAGAGAGAGAGAGAGAGAGAAGTAACTCGTCCGGCGGAGGGGTGGCAAGGCCGACGGCGGCGGCGGCGGCGGCAGTGGCGGCGGGTTTCAGTCCCGGGCGTTATCTATACGCCACGTAGGGGCGTCGACATTTAAAATGCAGATTAGAGAACGGAGGAGCGGGCGCAAACGCAGACGTAAACGTAAGAGCGCCGGGTGGCAAGTGTTTTATTGGGGCCAGCTTCCGCTTCTGCCTCCCCGGTCGAGTCGGGTCGGGTCGAGCCGCATCGCGCGGCGATGCAGCGCGCCGCGATGCCACCGCGCAGATAAAGTCACAGCCCCTCCGAGCTTTAACCGCCCGCTAATTTATTGATCCTTGATTTATTTGACGCGGCTGGCCGCTACAGCTTTAATTGCCCGCAAAGCGTTTGACGGATTTTAATAGGGCACGAGAGAGCGGCTGCCAGTGACTTCTGTGCCGCGGGGTACGGTGCGTTCTTGTCACGTGACAGGGATGCTTTTTGGTAGAAGTTTTGTAAATGCGCGCGTCAGAAGAACTTCTGCAACATTCCGTCGTAACGGACAGTGGAATGGAAACGATTTATCCATCTGATTTATTTAAAGATTAGCTGTCCGATAAATCGTTGTTTACATAGAAAGGTCTTGTAATAGTTAATAGTAGATAGCTTTTTTAAATCTTTTGTAACAAGTTGTACTATCTTCTAACTTTTTGCGAGCTACGCTACTTTGTATCATAATACATCTAATTAATTATAATTTATTAGAATATTTGACTCACTTTAGATTACCCTGCACAAGATGTGATTTTATTTGATTCGTTTATACATGTAGTAAGTAATATAAATTTTTAATGAGCCCATTAATTCAGTATTTCTTAATGTAATCTCTAATCGCGTATACAAGGTAGCTCTCAAGGTAAATGTATAATTTCTGACGTAAGATCGGTAGAAAATAAACTGGTCACGATGATTCCAGTTGTATAGACATACCTATTTCTTTTATCTACAAAATTATTCGATCAATTAAAAGATAATTCTCGCTCGGTTGACTGGTCTTTCGTGGAGCAATTACGAATAGCTCGGGATCGGTAAGGAAATTAAAATACATCAAATTAATCGACCAGCCGGGCAAGACTTCGAGAGCGTAACGCGATTTACATATCTGTACAAGCTTGTTTGACTTTAAGTACCGCGGCAAGATCGATTCGCCGTCCGAGCAGCACGCGACTGCGGGCAATCGCGTCGGGAACTCGATGAAAGTTTACACAAGCAATTGGCACAGGAACGGGTTCCTTTTGCGATTTATCGAAGCCGAAGATCAAAGTACCGCCGGGTAACTCAAGGCAAACCGTCGCACGAATCGAGGTAAACCAAAATCTTCGGAGGTCCCGCCGCCGCTGCTGAGAGTCTAATCCGACAAGATTTGGCGAGAGGAGTATGTAAACGCGAGCTCGCGCAAGGTGGCAATCGGTGGTGCCAAGGTACTCGCCGAACTTGCGGAGTTTGACGTAACGAGTTTGAGACGCGAGACCACCTTGCGGCGCGATTACCGGTGCTTGCTCCTCAAGATATTGTTCGGCGCTCTGGAGATTATGTACGACGTTCAAAATCTTTCCAGACCCCGAAGTGGCTAGCGGATAATATTATCGAGAGTGCACCCAGACGCGTAAACTAGCTGTCATTTCTTGCCCCTCTCTTCTTGCCGTCATTATGCGCGCTCGTTCTTTGTCTCTGTCTTTATTTGTCTGTCTCTCCATCGGCACATCCTCCGCTTCTCTTTCGGGTCGGAAACCACGAGTGTTTGGCAGTTACATGAAATACGAGAGCGAATCTCGCTGGATGCGCATTGTCCGGTCCGTGCCGTTGGAACCAAAGCCAGCAACAATGGGGAGTGACCTCGGCTCGATTGTCCTTTAATTTACGGGAATTGCAAGCCCCCTACTCTCTGCCCGTAGAGAGGCTACGCTACCTCCGCGAAAAGCACTCACGACCCCTGTCCTACGGCCGCATATAGCCTCCCCCCCCCCCCCCGTTGCCCCCTTCGTCCGCAGCCAACCCTCTCTTCACGCGTCAGCCCCGTTTGAGTGCGCGGGCGCGCGCCACGAGCTTAATTCGATCTCCATAATCGCTCGAGCTTTACATAATCGGGGAGTACTAATACCGATTCCCGCGCTACAATCGATTTCTGACATACTCCAGGCGTGCGATTAAGCGGCACGGATTACACCTACATCGGCGCGGCAACCGCGGCGACTGCGGCGACTGTGCACCTGGCGAATATACACGGAAACACTGTAATTCGCGCCGTTATTGGTACCATGAATATTTCATGGTACTATTACTTTCAGCTCACACGCCAAGAGCATGTACGCACCGCGGGAACATCGTCGCGAGAAGATAATTGATCGTCGATTAACGCAGCAACGTTGTTACCCTTATCGTGTTACGCGTATATCAGTTAAGTCATACAAATTAACAATATGTTATAAATTTTCTCTGATACAAAAATGTATGCGTCTGTATATGTATGTTACTGTACACCTTCATTAACATCTCTTGAAATACATTTTATCCGCTAGAAACTTATAAGCATACGTCATGACTCATGCTGCAAAGACTGCAAAGTATCGCATCGCTGGAATCCGCGCCGTCTTTGCGAAGCGGTTACCTCGAAAGCTCGCGCAGCGAAAGAAGTAGAAAAAGAGGGTGCCGTAATGCGCGTAAGTGTAGCTGAGAGATGCTCTTACACGCGCGGCTCTAGCAAGCGTCGAACAATCGTCGCTTTGCACCCTCGGCGCGAAACGGAAAATGTATCTCGGTTGACAGAGCTCAAACAAAGGGTCGGACATTCGCGCGAGGGTTGTCCCTGTCACGTTTCCTCCCCTTCCGCGCTGTTCTTCCATCCGGCGTCCTCCTTCCACTTTGCCGCTCGCCCGGTCCTTCTCTCTCTTTCTCTCTCTCTCTCTTCCTCTTTCGCGTGACATTAGCTCGGCAAATACCCGTTCTCGAACTGTCAAAGGATTAACGTCGCAGCACGATCCTTTCCGTGCGTCCGCTTCGGCGCTTGTAACGAGCAAAGTTCATGACGTGATTCCGTAGAAGCGGTCGACCAGCAAAATCGTAGCCTGGAAATGGCCGAATGTCTTCATTCCGTATCTGGTTTCTATCCAGCTAAAACTGTCCTAAGTATTGCGTACTGTGGTTGGATTGGATTTTATGATTGGATTTAACAACGCAAACAGAGGGACAGTTATAGGTACTCTTAATTACTCTAAAAGTTACTACGGCTATTTCGAATACCGAGGAAGATTATTTCTTCTACGTCGTTCGAGCTAGGACAGATAACACTAAATCATCATTAAGAAGAAACGGAATTAACATTAAGCTTTTACATATAAAATTTTTTAAAAATCTGATTTAATGTATACGAATTAGTATATTATTTTGAACTTGTGAGAATACTACTTAAGTAAGAGCATTCGGAGTATATTGAACAATTAACGTTTTTTCCAATATAGGAAATATCTAGTTGGGAATACTCGTAAAGTTAAGTGGAGACGTTACATTAGTTATGAAATCTTGGGAAGAGCGATGGAACACGGGAAATATCGAGAAATCGTTTGTTTGTCATGGAAAGGAACGAGTAGGTATCTGAATTCGAAATAAACAAGGCGTCTCGTTACTTCGCAACGCATCAATCTCGATCGCCGACAGATCGTCCCTTTTAATTGATATTAATTCTTGATAAGACCCGATCGCGAGCAATTTAATTAACATTGCCCCCGAGGCACGCAAGACAAACGATCGAGTAGCCACTCGCCGCCGCTTGCACATTTCATTTCGAAGAGGTACATTTTTCGCCGGTAGACCGCCGCGGCGCGCGGCGGGACGAAGACAAATAACAGACGATGGTGCACCGCGGCCTCCATCTACGGGTACCAGCGTCGTCAAGTCTTGCTTTACCAGAGTAAACACCGGTCCCGGGGAAAAGACGAGTGAAGAAGCTCGTTAAAAACTTTCCAAAGCCAGATACTTCCGCGGCACTACGCCGGGAAACGTCGGGTTCGTTTGGGAATCCGCTGAGTTGGTATCTTCGATTATAAAGTCGTTCAAGGCGGCCACATTTTCTGCAACGAAGACTTTCTTATCGTGAAACTTTCGCACGTCTGTAATTGCAATTTTTCACCGAGAAGTACCGTTACAGTCGAGTTAATTACTAATCTTTCGTGATGTCGTGTAATAAAGAAAACATAATGCAAAATATTGACGAATTGCGTATACCACAATGTTACGGGACAGTCAAATTGAACGCAACATTTAATCATGTTTCTCCAGTCAGGAAGCGTCATAAGATGCGTCAGCGATACGTCACGGGTTCTTTTCCTCATAGAATTTCGAAGTGTTCTCCGCCAGAGCTGCCCGCGTTCTGAATCCTGATCGTTCAATGAATCGACGGAACCAGTTGACAATTCAACCGCGAGCATCGAACCGCAGTCGAGCAATCTTATCGATCTTGTCGATCTTTCGGCTTGCCCGCCCACACTCAAAGACCGTGTTCAACTCACTCCGTTCATTTTCTTCTCTCTCTCTCTCTCTCTCTCTCTCTCTCTCTTGCTTTCGCACGAATCATCCCCTTTCTTCTTTATCACCGCCTCGCGCTTCTTATCTGTCCATCTCTCTTTCTACGTGGTTTCAAGACGAGACGATGCAGCACCACGAAACGCGTCGAAACGAATAGTATCTCGAGACAGAAACATCGGACCGGCATTGCCAATGACACAGTGAATAGAGTATCGAATATTGCAAAGATAATGGGAGGTACGATTGAATAAAGCAGATATATACTTTTGAGAAAATTGTATATATATACTCACATAAGAACATTATTTTATTATTAATTAAAAAAAGAATAGTTAAGGCTACTGACGTATACAAACCCACATGCCGTATTCTCTAACGTACCATGCCAAAATCGTATCTGTCATCTATAGTAAAATAATCCACAATTCTTTATCTGAAACAACTGACAGGGATATTTTAAAGTCCCATATATTAAGCCTCGGGGATATCGGATATCCAGCAATTTCGCATTTTAACTGTTGGATGCGAGATTTATTGTTTCCCCGCAGAGTGGTACGCGCCAGTCGCGGCGCGGTTATCAATCAACCTAGTGGATTGCATTTAATAAGAGTAAGGTGATCCACGCCCTCAAATCTTCTTGTATATTTCACGCAAAGCGTCTTGAAAAGCTTCTCAGACGGGAAGCGTTACATTGACGCGGTTCTCGTTGCCGAAGCAACCGCCACTACAAACCGGAAAGATATACGAGATGGCATAGGAATTTCATTTAATCCGAGCTTCCGCGCGGTCGGCCGAGATTCGATTTATGGTGTAATCAGGGTGTGCACGACTCCGCTCTCTCTCTTCCCATGCAGTCGCTTTTGCGCAAACACACCAGTGAATCCAAACATAACCCGAGCCCTTTTATATCCCTCCGCGCGATTCGTTCTAGTGCAGATCTAAATTCTTGCACCGCGGGAGGGTGAGGCGGGAGAGAATTCTTCGTATTGTACGCAACTGCAATTACAAGCGTAATTCTAAAGATTCCCGATGTCTTCTTTTGCGTCCTAAAAATCAGACGATATGATAGCGGAATCTTGCGGATTTCGTCATAAATCACAGCACAAGTACAATGGAATTGCCGGGAAATCATGAGGCATCGTATAACCGAGACGAGTGACAAATATTCGATTGTTACGGCAATGTTCACCAACTTTTCCGTCGGGAAATGACATGATTGCGCGTGATGTCGCGTATGCATTCGCACGTTGACGTCAGTCGCGCGACCGCGTGTAGGGGCTTGACGTCACGCCACGTAGAGGAAACTTTCCCAACCCTCGAAGAAGACAAGATGCACAATTTTTCACCGTCGACCTGCCACCCCGGTACAAAGAAGTGTCCCAGAGTTTGCGCGTGCGCGCGTCCGCATATTCCGGCCGTGAAAACGATTCTCTCTGACGCTGTCTCCTCTCCGCTGTCTTCTTCTCCGAAAGAGGACCGTCGACGATCAATCTCACGCATGACACGCGTCGCGCGGAGTTAATTTAACGACGCTTACGTATCCGTGTCTAATTGGGGACGCGGCCAAAGCAAGTCCCCTTTCCTCGCTCGATCTTCCTTTTCATGGTTTAAACGGAGGACGACGCGCGGCTCGTCGCGGCCGGGCGAAATTAATTAGTTCGGCGACCCGAATGAAAACTAACGAGTCTCTAGCGCGGCTACCATTCCCCTCTCCCCCCCTCTCCTGCTCTCTTTCGCCACCTTTTCTTTTTCGGTACCACGCCGAGCGAAGTAATTAAGGATAAAAACAGCGTCCAAGAGATTCACCAGAGTACGTAAGCGGATCGAATGGGCGTCAATTACAGGAAGAAATCGCGCCAAATACGTTCCGGCGTAAAGATTTAACGGTGGCGCGAGGAGAAAGAGGGTGAAAGAGTGAATTAAAGGACGACGGGAGAAGGGAGGCAAGAGAGAGAAAGAGTGGATACGAACGCTCACGTACGGATAATGCAGGCTGAATGAGGCACTGATCGATAGGGCGCATTGGGCGCGATTCACTATTCCATAAGTCTCTAAGTTCTTTCTCGTCGGTTCTTACAGAGATCTCGCGGAAGAATGCATGCGGGGCGATGAAAAATATCGAGATCAATATGGCAAATTCGGAATTGATTGTCTCCTTGCGACTGAGCATCGAGGAAACGTTTGTACATTAGACTTTAATTTCTTTCCGATAATTCAGCAGTAATTTTTCTCTCCTTGCCCATTTTTTTTCCTTAATCTCTTACTGCTCTTTCTTCCTTCTTTTAATTTCTAATTATGTCATCGCTCAGCTGTTGGACATGCGCGATGATACTTTGCTCCAGAAATGCGTTTACGTTATGTAATTCCGCAAACATCTACAGACATAACAACTTCGCAATGCACGATGTTGCTGCAGCAATCACGCTAATAGTCCGATATATTATTAGTGAATGGTAACCGATCCATTACGTGACTATTGGGCGCATCGACGTTGCGTTATGCAATTGGTATGCCAACAAGCGACTGGAAATTACGCAATCTATCCGTATTTGTGTGCAATAATGAACGCGAACATTTAACGCTTAATCCGCACGGCAAAGCCTAAGCGCAGATGATATATTACACTGCCTCAATGAAGCTGAGAAAGAGAAAGAAAGAGAGAGAGAGAGAGAGAGAGAGAGAGAGAATCGACATGCCTTTAAAGATTATTTTCTAACGTTCCCAGCAGGTTTTTTTTGCCAGTTGCGAATAAATCGTATCAGACATAAACGTTAATTAACATAAACACTACGGAGCCACGTTACCGAGACGGCGAGATATCTTCATTCGTTCCCCGTAGGAAGATTCTCATCTGCAGCGGACGAAGCTTCATTTACGATCTCTAGTCGGCCGTACCACCAGATCGTTCCGACGTTAAAGCTCGTTCGCATGGCGTGGAGATTCGTATCGGCGTGCAGGAAACCGGATCGAAACTGCCTCCGTGGAGGATATCGTGGCGACGTATCAGAATAAAAGCACGACGACGGCAATTTTCGCCCTGACGCAGAGCGGTCCAATAATTTTCTTTTACCGAAGTGGATTTCGTTCTCCGTAACGCGTGCACGGGAGCCACTTAATTTTATGGCTCTGCTTGTACGTGCAACACCACAGTCGTACTTTACATTTACAATGTACCTAAGTGCATTTTAATTCCCAAGCCTCGTGCGTGTCCTATATGCCAATTAAGAAGGAAAGCAAAATAATTTCATAGACAAGATAAGCTGATTACGGGCTTTAATACAGATAAATCATTTCGCATGCGCTTAAAGTAATCCATGCATTGTATATTGCACTCTATAGAAAGTATACTTTAATATATATTTGTTATATAAAGCTTATTGTTTATTCTTTCTCATTAAATATACTTTTTTAATTTGACATTTTCATCATGGGGCGACTGTATAATTTGAGAACAGTCGACATCTGAGATTGATAATAATTAAACCGGGAAAATCTCTACGACGTCCGTTCATTCGGATCAATGAGGAAGTTTAATCGCGTCGATTTCTCGCGAATTGTTGATTAGGTCGTTGACCTGAGGAAGACGGCGAGGACGGTGATTAACGAGCTGGAATTAGGCAAAGACCCCGATGAATAATTATGCACTCTCTCTCCGCCCTTTAGCTGAGGAAGAGACTGCAGTACACGCGCGCCGAAAAAAAGAGGATTCGCGAGAGGGACGGAGGGAGGGGAGATGAGCCCAAATCGAGATTAATCGACATTGATTGAAAGAAGCTACCCGCGGTTCTTCGAAGAGGACGAAGGAAGAGAAGAGAAGAAGAGGAGGAAGGATAAGAAAGGAAGGTAGAGGAAAGGAGAAGACACCGATGGACCTGGTCGGATTTCGCGAATTAACGGGCCACGTCGATCCACGAAGGAAACTCAATACCGGACACTCTCGATCACCATGCGCTCGCTGACTCGCCGATCATTAATCAGCGTACCGGCAGGACCCAGTCGAACGGTCGAACTCTAAGAAGCGTGATGGATGGAGACACTACGAACGCTTACGGATCGTAACCGTGCTTTGCTCTTCAAAGTGCATTCTCATGCTAGGCAAGATTTCGTCAGTCTTGTTGTCGTTTGTCAACTCGTTACTCTCGTTCGTTGTTTCCTACAATGAACGACACGAAACGGATCGGAAACTCCCTTCGTCCGAAGACAATGCGCGTCGTCGACTGTCGACGGGAAATTACATCGCGAGTAACACAGTTACTACTTAAACATTGCATGAAAACATTCCGTCCAGGCTTGACTAAAATGTTTTGTAATTATTACTTGTAGGCATCGAAAAATAAGTTATTTTAATGCACACACTTTGCGAAGAAGATATCAAATAGTATAAAAATAAAAATAAAATAAAAAGCAGGATTACATCAGTTCAAAGATAACTGGCATATGTAGTGTGAGAACACGCGCTAAAATACTAGCTGCTTGTATTTGCGATTACCTGTCGCATTGAATCGCAATCGAATAATAATCCACAATTCGCTAAATTGTTTTTTCTCACAGTGTCAATGGAGTCGCGATGCGTGCAACTGAATAATGTACAGCTATTAAGCTACAACGTGCACACAATGGTGCGAGAGTTACGCACGAAAACAATTTCGCGGGTGCGAAAAATGCCGTGAGGCACACGTGGCGTACTCGTGTTCGAGGTAAAGTTGCGGGTGGTACGAGAGATGATCAATCGGCGCGCGGGTAAAATCAGAGGCAGCGGGAGAGAGGGAGAGGAAGAGTGAGAGGCGGAAAGCGGGAGAAGGAGGCGGAAGGAAAAAGAATAACGGGAGCGAGGGTAGTAAACGTATCTCTCGGGAAGACACCTTGAACGGGGAGAGATATACGAGCGCATTTTCGTCGAGTTGCACGCAAACACGAATTGCTTCCAGTTCGAGGAACGTTTAGTACTGGTGCGCCAGCAATTCCTATAAAATGGAGGACATGATTGAAATAAAATCATAACACCGGCTATATTCCGGATCGCGCGCCAATCCGGCTGCTTCAAGATCTCGAGAGACACCCTCGCAATGCGACTTCCAATTTAATTTTAATGCAAGAGAAAATAGATACGCGGATATATAAGCTGCATTATTACTCCTTTGATATTTGTAGAAATTATTGGATTATTAATTAATTTAATTAACTGATTTCCATTCCGCGTGACCATCGCGACGGTCGTTAAGGAAATCGAACTGAAACTCGAGAAGAAGCGTCGCCAGAAATGAAATTTCGTTGAAATACGTTTGCGAGTAAGCGCGCGAAATGATCAATTGACATTGGCGCGAATAAGAGGCGGAAAGCAGGGGGATAAGTGAACGGAGCAGTAAACATGTTTCTCATATTCTCAAGAAAGCACCTGAGAGAAGAGATATACGAGTATACTTTCGCGGTGCGATGTGAAGCTATGGCGCACGTATCGGGCGGCTGTTAGGTTGCGTTCAGCCCTTGCATCATTCCGCGATTCCGCAGAATTTATTTGCCTGTCAGGCGCGAAGAGAGTTAAGTTACCGGGGGAAGGATTTTACGGTGGTAGTTGAAGTTATGCTACTTGAAACTTATTTTCATCCAAGCGCTTGTCTGGCATCGCCGCGGCGCGGCGTGCCAAGCCTGCCGCGGCCGTAATGCGACGTCAGAAAATTCGATTGCGCTCGATACGTGTGCACGGGTCTTAAAAGTACGCGGAGGTACGGCACGCGTATTTATCTTGCTTTATGGGGCAAACCAACCCCATATACGAGCGCGAGCATAAATTACGCTAAATTCTCTCGCGGCGCGGCGGCGGTGTCTCGCCGGCCAGCTAGGAGGACGGCACAGCTCGCGTGCACCGCGTACTCGGATTTTATAAATTTACATTTTTAAAGCACACAGTGTGTCACGACGAGCGTGCGCCCCGACGGGTTTGCACGTGCTTTAATCGTCCCTTCATAAAAGAGATCTCATAATGTTTTAATTCCAGGAGCAAAGTGCGGTTGCACGAGTGGCGAGCGTAACGTGTCAACCGACAGAAGTTTACTCCGTTTACATAAAAAGCTTCGTACGTTCCAGACGGAAAACTTTGGAAGAAAATTCGATTATTACCAAATCACTGTTGCACGCGGCGTCAAAATAATCTTCTCTCACAAACGATATGTTAATTAAAAGAATGAAAAGACGAAAGCTTCTCCAAGAAAGCTCCAAATAACTCATTGAGCGACTTTCGCTTTCTCCATTGAGGTGGCTTCCTGCCGCAAGCTTGTAGTCGTTTAAGAGAGTAGGACAAAATAAAGTGCCCTAATAAATAAGGATTAGCGCGTCTTTGCGACAATTTATGCGCAACAATGTGCATACTCGCGCTATGCGTCGCGCATGTAAAAGATCGTTCGCCTAATTATTTTTTTCGCGTGTACACGAGCGCCGCGCGTCGAGAGCGCCGTAATCTTCGATCTAAGATTTTATGAAGACACGGTTCTGGCGCGGGCTCGCACGCTGTGAATTTATGGCCGTGGCCTTGCCTGTACGTACGGTGGACAGAGAGAGAGAGAGCGAGCACTCCTCTGGAAGTTCGTGTATCCACCTACGTCCTCTCGCGCGTCCGCTGCCGCGACGAAGGCAGGCAGAAAACGAATCGTCCGAAATGACAGCGGCCTGAATCGTGTTCCGGCAGTAATGCCGCTCGCCGGAAACCGGCCCACGCGTCCTTAGTCGTAGTCTGATTTTAAATCGATCTCGGAGAGAGGCGTGAAGCGAATTATTCTTTCTACTTATAAGCTCCGAGCTACGTACGCGGTGTAAACGCAGGAGAGTCTTTGTAATTCAATAAATTAATGTGCGTGCGTAATGTAATATCGACAGTAAATAAAATACTACAATACGCAAAGGTGGAAAAATTCATTTCTCACTATCTTCTTAAGTTTGTATGATAGACGACGTAATATATTTATATCTTTTGTATTTAGAAGAAAATATATATATGTTTTTGTATAAATATCCTGAAAAATTACTTGGATAAATGCCTCAGTGTGTGTGTGTGTGTGTGTGTGTGTACGAACTGCCCTCGCATAAAAATTAGATATACGAGAAAGTTAAAATTTATAAAGCACGTGTTAACGGAGTGCACAGTCAGCTGTTATTTCTTGTTAGTCTGACGCTCACCTGCGTTTTCTACTAATCTTTCCATGTCTAATCTCTTATGCGCGCAGCGGAATTCGTTCGGCTAGAAGAATAAAAGAATCGCCGTCCGAAGAAAGAGCCGGGGATCCCAAGAGAAATCATTCCGAACACCTGCTCTTAGAGTGCCAATAACTGTAGAGTTTACTGCGTCCTCTTTATTTGCGCAACTTCCAAGCGACAATGGAGAGCGGAAGGAAAGCTTTCCTGCATTATTAAGCCGCGTTTCTCCGACGGTCCTCTTTATTAAAAGCCACATGCACTTTGATGTAACGTATGCTCTTAAGATTACCTCGTCCGGGTAGCGGTTCAACTTTATTTTTAAAGCGACGTGATTCACCCGCGGACACGCGGTGTGACAAGTTTATTATCACTCTCTCTCTCTCTCTTCTCTAACCGTAAAACGGAGGCAATTTTGCACCATTATTTCTCCCCTGTTTCTACAATGAAAATGAAAACGCTGATAAAAATGTTTCTCTTAGCTAATATATTTAATATTCAAACGCTAAAATATTAACTCATTTTATGGATTTTAAACGACAGACATTCAAGAGAGATATAACGATTCTAAGAGGCAAGAACATGCAAAAACATGCATTGCATAAAACAGTATTTGATTGGAAGAAGATTACGCACGAGAGAGCAGGAGTTATCCATATTCTAAGTAAGCACGGTCTGTGTAATTGTTCTTTACGAGATGACCAACTCTTCCGGAACACTTAAGACATTCTTATGCAGGCGTTAACGGGTTTAAAACAGTGTAATCTTTCGCGTGTCTCAGGACTTCCGTTTCAATTTCAGCTTCTCGACGTCTAAGCGGCAAGAAGAAAACGCGCGCGTGTAAACCGAGGATTTCTATTATCCGCGGCGCGAAACGGGTAGTTGTAGTTGGGGCTTTAAAGTTATGCCTGTGATTCCTCCTTTCATACGCCAGACGCGCGCACCTCCGACTACGGTGCATGATCCGAATGATCCTGTCCATGAAGGGTTACGAACGACTATCATTTCCAACGAGCGGGGGGTCGCTCACGTGCGCTCTTTCCCTGAAAGGGAGAGAAGGGACGAGGGACGGCGGCGGGAGACGACGACCGAGAGAAAGAGAAAACGAGATCGCGGCATGCATACGAAATAGATGGTAGGAGCGATATTAAAGTAGTTCCTTCTGTGTAAGGCGAGGTGCTACCGCGGACAAATGGCCCGAAATGTTCGCGAAAGTTGCCGGCTCCGCGTGGCAAATTATTTTTCACCCCTGCCGCACGAGCGAGCGAACGAAGGAGGGAAAAAAGGAGAGAGAGGTTTATCGATGTGGAGAACCGTGTCTCGTTGCCAAGGGCAAGTCGGTGAAAAATCGCTCCTTGCAGCGTCTGGGGATCGGAGAGTATACGCGCCCACGAAAATTCCACCACGTCGAGGAGTTCATTCGGCGAGTATAACGATCCCACGCGAGTTAATCGGTGTGGATCAATTCATTAGCTCGTAAAGCAAACCTTTCCCTTATTGCTAATCGATGTACCCGCGGCGATTTACCTACCATAGCTAACTGACGAACTTCCCGAGAAGGGTCGCTCGAAAATTAAGCACTCCGGCACGGAGTTTCTCTCTCCCCCCACTTTCTTTGCATGCTCTTTCCGTAGGTGGACGTCCGAGTGGGAAAAATCCAATTTAATCTCAGAATGTTATAAAGTTTCTTTTCCAATTCTTCGAGGACACCGGTGATTTAAGGTCCGTCAAAAGGGCGTGTTAACGAGCTCCAACGGCTCTCTTTACCCCGGCTCGCGTTTGCAGTTGCCGATCCCCTTGCACCCCGATTTACTTGGCGCGCGCGATCCTATGAACTTCCACGGACTCCCGTGCACAGCCCCGAGCCCGGGGGACTAAATTTAACATCCAGGCACCTGAGCCTCGGAAATCGACTACCGATGAAATGAAATCCTTTGTGACGGTTCGATGCACTTCGCTATTCCGATCTGTTTTTTTCGAATCGTCTCTCGCCGTTGCTTGTTTCAATGTAAATATTTTACGTCTTATAAATACCGAAAGTACCTTGTATATCCTTAACATTGTAATGAATAAATTATAATCATTAAATCTGAAAGAAATGTACGTGGAAAAATATTGAAAAAAGTTGTTAATTATTTTTATTTAAATAAATACCGTCGATAAAAAATCGATAAAAAATTAATAGAAAATAGCAATAGAACTGAACTCCCTTGCGTTATTATACCGAAAAAGAAGGAAGATTTTTCGCGCTCATAATGGAAATATTAACGCATTAGCCTAAGATGTGAGTGGTGAATTACACGTTGAGAGTTCCCGTCGAGGGAACTTTAAATTCGCCGTCAGTAACTCCGCAGGGAGGTTATTAGCGACTCGTCAACTCCTCTCATATTTCACCCGAGTGACGAAGAATTTTTACATTAGGGCCCGCTGTGCTTTGAGGCGACAATTAAAATATCTCGGAGGCATAGTCGCGCGTCTGTGCGGCATGAGCTGGCACATGAGCGAACGAACGGGAGAGGGCGAGCGAGCCGCGAATAAAACGAGTAGAATTCTGCGTCTGGCCTTCAAAGAATACTTAAACGGCGGCTGATGGAGGGGAAAAAACACAGAGCAATTAAGTGAGAAACGCTATCCAGGACAGATTGAAGTTTGACATGCGCGGCAAATGATCCGCACGGCCAAGTGTTTCCAATTATATCTTTCGCGTTACGGCCAAATGTAATAATTAGAAGTATATTATTATAAGTTCAACAACACGAATTTGTAGATATTCTACAGGTATATAAAGTTGCTCTATTTTTAATAAACAAGAGTACGGAGTCGTTTATGTATCATTACCACACAAAAGTTGGCGAATAAGAAATGAGATGAGCTCCTATGCTCTCCACCGTGGCGTATTATTTTCTCGGAAACACAACGCGGCGAAAGTTAACGGAAATAGCTTGGGGATGCGTATTCTACGTTTACAGTGCAAATCATTGTACCTGCGCGCCCGGGGATTTCACGGTCGGAACCGAGGAAAGTTTCGATTTTCACCGTTGCGGATAGAAACGGCGGAAAGGGGACGCTCCGATCCCCCCGGGAGGGCCTCGAGGAAAAGGGAATGTTTCGTTCGATCAATCGAAACCCGCCGTTCGTGCCGATTTGTCGGAAATAAGTCGATCCGTATCCCAGGTGTACGAGGGTTATCGGTGTTCGGCTATTCGCACTCGATTCGCCTCAAACGAAGATAAATGCGTCTTACCCACATTTCACCTATGACCCTTTCTCTTATGGGATACAGTTCCGTTCGATATCCTTTGTAATCGAAATATACTGTATACATGTGTGACTACCTATCTATATAAATTGCGTTATTAAGTTTTGCAATGTAACGGAATATTGTACGCACATTTATATTATCGCCATGTAAAATGCGAGAAATTAATTTGTATGACAAAAAGATTCCTCCACGTAAGGCTGATGTAATTGCGCCGACGAATACAGCATTTCTCGTCGCGAATACAATTTTGATCGAATGTGTCCCGTTGATTTTTTGGTACCTATATCGCGGAATACCGCAGAAATATCAGAAAACGCGCGCTGCCTATGGTTCAACACACACCGGTGCGTGAGCGGGACGTGACAATTTATGCCACGAATATTCGATGTGACATCCGAGCGGTCGACTTCTCCTGCTCCTTCTCCCCTTTCTCTCGTCGCGCAATTTGTGTGCTTTACCGGCGGTGTTTTGTGCCGGTGGAAAAAGCCGACGGGACATTATATTCCGGACGCTTCGCTTCTTCGCATCTCTCTCTCTCTCTCTCTCTCTCTTTACGTCTCACAAAATATCGTGTAATTTATGCACCCCGCGAGCTCGTTCATAAAACCCAAATATTTTAAAACAAGGGTAAAAGAGCGGAAAGCGCGCGCGGCAGCATCGCTCTTTGCGAGAAATGACGGTTGTTGCTGGTTACGCGAAGAGGTTGCCTTGCTATGAAAATCGGGAATCTTTTATACGACAAAGGAATAAGATACCTTTTATCTCCGTTTTCTCATTGCAACAATATAGACTTTATATCTGAAAGAAACTATGTGCAGGTATTGCGCTCCTTGATTTAGGCAAAGTCGCGATTTAATCCACGATGTTTAAAGAAATACATTTCCGTGACATTTATTAGGCAGCATCACCGCGCAAATCGTCGCTCAGAAGACCATGCAGAGCCCCAAGCTTCAAGTTTCAACATAAATACTTTATAACTTTAACTCCCATGTCAAATACGTATTAATATCATCGCAAAATGATGGTGTGCTTCTAACCATGTTCTCGCGCATTTTCGCGGATATTACGACACTGGAAGGCTTGATTTTCCTCGGAGATAAAATGGGCGAAAGAAGTCCCCCTATAAATCAGAATAGGCCGCGTTATTCGTGTGTGGCTAGTCAGTTTGAGGAAAATCCGCCATTGTTTTCGCATTCAACCGGCCCGCTTTAACATGGCCCGCGTAATAAATATTCGTACTAGGATTACGCCCGGCAGGAATAATATTCCTCTTTGTGGATCTCGGCTCCTTTGTTGCGGCCTTTCGCCAACGTCGGTGGTGACGTCAACCACCGTCGACGTAACGAAGCGCCTTTAGAAATTGCCGTCTTTGTTTCGGACAACCCCTGTCAAAATTTCCAACAAAAGTTACTGATAAGGGTTCGAATTGTTATGATAACAAATATTCTTGCATACATTAAATGATCTTTATCGGTGGTCGACATTTATACTCTGGATCTTAACATTTCTCCACTTTCACCTCAATTATACCTGTCAAGAAATGACATTAAAATACGAAATTGTAGTAACGAAGCATATTCTACGCATACATTTACAATTCAACATAAATATCTTTTTAATTAGTATATGATGATATTGAATATTAATTAGAATCGATTGTTCTAGTGCTACTTTATTCGAAATCAAAAGTTATTTATGTACATTATTCACCACGATTTCCATCTTTTTATTTACCTATTACAGAAACTCCTCCTTTTCGTTCCTCACGTTTTTTCGCCGAATAAAGCGATTCATTGCCTTTCTTGCGCTGCTTTTATGCGTTTGCTCAAATGACTGGGCGTGCCTCGTTTATTCGCGGGAGGCAAACCCTAGGCGAAAAAGTTTATTCATCAAGAAGGACTAGCCCGCCAAGTGGTCGGCTTTGTGACCATAAAGACCGGAAAACTTGTATACAGGCTATACGGCCTGCACCCAAGGCACTTCATTCGGATTCATTCTTTCGGCCACGTGCGATGATCTATTTTTCAGATTACACGCGATTGTTACAATTCGAAAAACTGCGCCCACAGCACCTTTATTTCTAAAAAACTGATGTCGTATAACACGTATAATTCCTTAGTATTAACATTTATAATAATTATATTACATTATCAGCTATAATATATTATTATATTATTTTTATAATTATATTGTACTATTATCGAAGTATATATATTAATACAAATTCCTGAAAAGCATTATTTTAATAAATGTATTTCGGCAAAGATATAGATAATCTAAACAAATTTAATTAATTAAATATACATAATTGTTTTTACATATTGCGTAAAATGAAAAGAAAGGTAATATAATCACAACAACAAATGCAGCCTTTTGGAAGGAGGGAGGGAGGGAGGAAAAGGGTGGAGAGGGAGGAAAAGTGAGTGAGAGAGAGAGTAAAAGTGAGAAGTTAACAATTTTGTAAACGGAAACGGAAGTCCATAGGCTAGGAAATTTGCGAGCGTGTGTGTGCGTGTAGATAGGGTAATTAGATAGTAAGGATTAGTAATTAAGGTAGAGTAAAATTTTTGTAAGAGGCCTTGTAACCCTGAGGGGAAACAGTTAGCCACAAAAAATTGATTGTTTTTAATAAAAACATGAAATCTTTTAATTTTTGTTCTTCTTTTGGCTCTAAACATACTACTATAACTTTTATAGCCCATACATAATTTTTTCCAGCTGATCAAGCAAATAAATGCAAAAACTACTTATTTTTATTCTTTAGTTATTAACAATTTACCTAATTGTTTAAATAAGACGTATAAGGTCTCAAACGATGCAGAAAAGCAAGACACACATGTTAAAAAAAAGAAAAGTGCTTTAGGCCAAATTTTTGTGGAAAATACGCTTTAAAAACCAATGTTAATAGAATAAACAATTTAATACAAGAGAACTCAAATGTTTAAAAATCCGGGGGCACGGGTTTCCGTTATCCGATCGAGCTGAGCTTTGGCAGGGATTATTTTTTTGCGATTTGGAAACATTCTGGGAAAGTGCCGCAAAAATTTTAAAAAAATTTTTTTGTCTAGTAAATATAAAGACCATGGCACCCTAATATATATTATAAATGCAGCCTTTCTTGGCAGGTAATATTGTGTTGAAAATAGATGAATACAGTTTTGAGAAACAATTATCGATCGGATATACGACGACGTCTCGCGACACTGTGGCTACGAGAAACTGGAAACAATTTCTCTCATCTAGTTAACTTCATGGTTACGGTGAAATTTTTTCCATTGTTTCAGACGCAGTCCGCGCATATTCAACGTAGAGACTGGGAACTCGCCGTCGTCGTAATACCGTGCCTGCGTGCTCAACTATTCTAACAGCCGACGGTCACGAATACCCCACCGTTTTAAAAGGCCTTCATCCGTGTAAAAGCCTCGGTGATTCGGCGCTAATTATGAGTAACGACAGCTTTTAACGCGTCGCGGCACGCCAACTTGCTCGGCCGTTCTTACTCGCCAGTCCTTCTCTTCTCGAAACATTTCTCAGACTTGAGAAACAATGCCGCGGGTTATGCACGAAGATATCACGGTAATTAATGGCGATGCCACGATGTACAGCTGGCGCACGTAAGAATTGAAATAAATTTGTAACAATGACAATTTCCTGCCTGATACAAGTAGCGCCGATGTGTCGTAAAACAGCCAATTAATCTCTGTTGTATGTTGATACTGTTGCGTTACGTGAACTATTACGTCTTTCGATAAGCTGTGTATGATAGCCAACATACAAAATCATTAACTTGGGGAAAGACTTATTTTTTATTGTGTTTTGTATATTGTATTAAAATATTTATTAAAATTCCTTTCGAGTGAATTATTATTTTTCATTATATGACAATTTTGATATAACAATACATATCACACCCCGAGAAGAATACTGTCATAACTCGAAAAATTTCGATTTTAAGTTAAAAGCCTATAAAAAGTATATACTTAAAATGTTACGTGCTATAATAGTCTCAAAAGTCATATGATGCGAAATCCACACAGAGCAGAAGTGTCGTTATTTTTTTAAACATAGTGTCATAAGTGAATTGACAAGTGAATCACAGCAAATGACTTCTTTCAAAAACAGTATAAGTTTTATTAAAATAAAATATTGTAATTATAATTGCGTTAGTTTATTTCACGATTAAAAAAAATTGAATTAAATTTGTTTTCCTCTCTCCTAAAAATTATGAATTTTTAAGTTGTATTCTTCTCGAGGTGCGATATGTACACACCATTGATATTCAAGTAGCAAATACGATGGGTATATCGCATGCCCGATATTCTATAGCACTCGAGAGAATAGAACTATTTGCCATCCACGCTTATAACGCAACTCTAAATGCAAAAGGCGATCATCTTCGAAGCTCATGGGATCCCACAACTCAGGCTATCGTACAATTGATGTACATTTTGGCAAGGATCCCACCCTAATCTCGGATTGGATCGTGATCCAAGTTAATGCCAACCCCCAGAACGACAGTTTATGATTCGTAAATCCGTGTAAATGTAGAATTATCGATCCTTTGATCATCATCTTGATATTAAGTATAGATTTGGTGATTTATTAAAAACGCAAATAAGACATTTTTCGAGCAGTCATCATTGAAATAAAGTTATCGAGAAGTACATTGGCGCTAAAGGAAAAGTAGTTAACATTCGCGAGGCATACTTGTGGCATACTTAAAGTCATCTTCATCAGTCTGCTTATTTCTCCTCGGATGCCTATTCAGTTTGCTAAAAGCCGTTCCATTACGTCCTACGCTGAGGCAAAATCGCCAAAGTAAAATGAAGAGAGTATTGAAAGAAAGATTTTGTATACGCGCCACTTGAGAGTTCGCCTTGGACGGTCAAACGGCTCGCAGTCCAAAGAACAAACTTGAGAAGGGTCAATCGAAGGTCTAATCCGCCCCTGGGCTTTGAAATGAGGTACACCAACCCGATAGAATGGGGGTTTCGCGGCTCTCTCTCTCTCTCTCTCTCTCTCTCTCTCTCTTTCTCTGGCCCGATCACCTTCCCCCGGATCCATTCATACACGGGGCCAGTCAGCAAGTTTGAAATTACATCGGCTAACGAACCACCGTCCCCGTCCTCCTCTCGACAATGTTTCCCCACCCCCGCCCGCCCGAATCCATTTCTCTCAGCTTGTACCTGTTTCGGCGGCGGAGGGGAAAATAAAATTCTCGTCGGTCGCGGTCGGTCCACGGCGAGGATCCTCCACGGCGGGATTCTACCTCCTCTCGGCCCGTTCGCATCGCTGCGGACGAAAACTCCTTAATAACGTTCGCTCCTGTAAATCGCGGTAAGATTTCCGAGAAACGCTGACCACGATTTACCAACGGAAAAGTAACGTGCTGGTGAAGCCGCTTTCTTGCGTCGGCTAAGATTCATCCTTCGTCTTCATCTTGCTATCCCACCAACTCCCAGCAAAGAGAAGAGCTTGAGCTGCGTTTTTCCGTTTAAATCGCAGTGAAATCTCCAATAAAAGTGGATTTCCGAGTGTTTTCTTGGCGAAATCGACGTACCGTAATTTTCCAAACGAAAAATGCGAGATTTACCAAGTTTTAGATATCTTTAAATGTCAGATATTTAAATAAAGATTTAAATGAAACAAGCCCGCGGTGATTGTGATACGTATACATATAACATAATCCTTTCTTTTTAACACGTTACATAAATATAGCCATTTCTGTACTATCTCCAGCAGATATTCGGAAAGTATTACCGTGCTTTTTCTTTCGGCGACATGTCACAACAGCACGTCTGAAACACTCGAAGATTACGGAGGATCGTTGCGCGGTTTCTGTAGGGAGAAAAGAAACGTCGCCGAGGTACTTTCTTGCGATTTCAACGATCGAACTTCCTGCTACTCCAGGGAGACAAGAGAAGAGCAGGGAAGGAGACATGGCAGTTGTTGCGTCGATAGTAGCGAGCGAACGCGTGTAGGAACGTTCGCTACCATATAATGTATACAACGTACGCCGGAATATATATGGGACTATATGGGCGATGCAATGCGCGCGAACTTATGTATATGTGCGCGTATAAAACGGCCCGTTCTCGTCGCTCCTCACCGCTTGCGAATCGCCCGCGAGATCGGCGAGTGTCCTCGAAACAATTTATGCTGTTGGGCGCGCGCCACGTCCGACGTGCCTTATCTGGACGCGCGCGCCGCGCTGATAACACGGCGAACGGTTTCGCACCGGATGGCGCGGGAGTACAAAGGGGAAGGACGTGACGTAAGTGCGTGTAGGAGCGCCTCTTTATCCTGTCGTCGCCAGACACGTCCGCTATGATTCGTACATATGGCGCGCGGGGTGAGTTCCTCCTTCCGAGTGAAAAGGGAAGCACCTCCGCGCGCGATAGAGGGAAGGAAAAGCGGCAAGTATTTCTTCTACGCGAGCCCGTCACAAATTTTTCAAAAATGTTCAACGATGAAAATAATTTACACACCTAATGCTCCATAAATTTATATATTTGTCAAAGTTACAACGTGTGTTTCAGTATTTTGCTGATTGACTCTCGAGATTAACTTTTTTGTAAAAGAATTAATATTGTATGCGATTTAAAAAGTTTGTGCAGAATAAAAGATCGCGTGATATATTCGTTTACCGGATGAAGAAGAATGCGTTAATAAATTCATTGTAAAAGCGGGACGAATTAGAGTCACGTAAATCTCACGCGGCATATCGAACGACGCGACGCGCGATGAATACCTAGACAGTATATCTGGAATCCAAATATAGAATGGACTACGGTGGCCAGTATACGGACTGTCGTCTGCCGTCTCGCGACAACGTCATGCGCGCACGTCGCATTAAAATACCTAATTAAGGCGACAAAGTACATGTCTGAAATTAGTTACGCTCCGCAACCCCCGTCGCTCTCTCGGCCCGTGGATCTTCGAGGCGTGCTCTTCGGGCCAAAGGAAAGTTAACCGCGCGTACACGGAACCCGTCGAGGATAATGAAGAAGAAGGGGCTGCGTCTACGCGGCGGCGCCGTCGGACTCGGCGGCTCGCGTGGACCACGCGGAGAGTATTAAGTCTGTCGAGGGGAGGGCTAGCTGGCACAACCTGTGTGTACGTGTAGCCACGCTCGCACATTCGAGCGCGGTTAGTCACGGCGCGGATTAACGGTTACGGCCGCGGATAGACAGGGCTCGGCTTCGTTTGGAGCGAGAGGAGAGGACGCGAGTAGTAGAGAAGCGAGTAGGAGAGAACCGGAGGGAGAAAGAGAGAGAGAGCGAGAGAGAGAGAGAGCGAGAGAGAGAGAAAGAGAGAGAGAGAGAGAGAGAGAGAGATCGCGGCCAGTTTAAATGCATTTGTATTTGCATTTACATCGGCTCGGCTAGCGGGTAACACGGCCGTGCGACCAAATTGCCACCGCGCGAGCGGACAGGCCGGGCGTACCGCCGAACGCGGCGGCACGGCGAATTCTTCGGAAATGATGTCGTAAATAAAGTGCGCGCGTCGCGTCGTGGCTCTCTGCCTCGCGGCTACGTAACCACTCGTTTCGACTTTTTCGGTTTTGCCCCCTTCGATTTTCCCGTACGCGGAGGTACATACGTGGAGGAAGGCGCATCGCGCGACGCGCGGCTGCGTAATCTCGCGGGAAGTCTCGCAAGCCGCACGGCGCACCACGCCTACGGCTGAACGAGCCACGTATGCACGCACGCATGAACGCGTGCACGTACTCACGCACGCACGCACGCATGCGAGGCGCGTGCAAATCCAACAGAGGAACGAAAGAATACGATAGCCAGACTACTTCGGAGTGCCCGGAGCGCATCCGGCGTACTAAGCGATAATGCGGTCCTGCACAACGGAGCGAGGTCTCTCACTGAAGAAGTGCATATGGTCACGGAGTGATACGATACGATCGGCGGGTTCCACCTGGTTGTTTGCGCGTTTCGATTACGGTCTTCGAAAAAGGGGAAAGGAACGAGGATTGGCAAACAATTGAGCGATTGAATTATTCTGCTAATATCGAATTTTCTTTGACAATTATGCTAAAATCGTTTTGGTTGTCTTCAGAAATAGAATGTGACTTTTATAAAAAAAAAATATAATTGTATAAAGCGAGTGCCATACTTAAATTAAAAATCCAAATACACGATACGATAATCGGCGTAGAGATGATTCCTCCTGGTTGTTTGCGCATTTCGATTATGAATATTCTTTGAAAGAAAAGCGGGATAGGAATTGACGAGACTTTCGCCAGATTATCACATTTTTGTAGATGATAATCGAAAAATCCACCAGATGCGATAAAACTTTCGTTATGTTTTTTTTTTCTCAGAGTCTAATACCGCACTTAATGTTATATATAAAAGTAGATACTTTAACTCACGCGAAAATCTTAGAAGTAGATACTTTAACTCGCTCTCGCGATGAAGCTGTCTGGAGAGCCTGATGTAGAAACAATGAGAGGAAATGAAATTTCCACGGCAGATAAAGTCCACTGGTATCTATCGGGTCTTCGATCGGACAGAAAGAGAGCAACGAGAAGCAACTAAAATACGGGACGGCCCGAAAGAAGCAAGGAGGAGAGACGACGACGCACTCCGAGTGCCTGAAATTAAAACACGAGTCCGGGGTATCTGGGGAACCGTGAAGAGTTTTATTGAAGAAACGCAAGTCGGGGCCACGGGAATGCAACAAACAAAACGCACAAAGTATTGCCCGAAGGCGGACGGGAAGAAATTGTTGACTCCCAATCCATTAGTTAGACGATCTCTGTTAAGTTTCGCGACAAATAAATACGAAAGGGCTTCTACGGCGAAGCGAGGGATTAAGGTACCTTTCAAATTTATGTATCTCGTTTTGTTAAACTCAAGATAATTGACACTCGTTGCTCTTCTTTATGTATATATCTTTTACACGGCAACTTTCCTTCACGACTCGTGAAAAAGTACTAGTTTCTTCCAAAGAATAAATCTTCTCTTCTACTAATAAACTTCCTTTTAATCCTGAAAAGAAACTTGAAAAGCTAAATTGGCGCTTATTCGTTCCTTCGACCGCCATGTAAAACGCGAAGTTGCGCCCCTTCTGCACCCTTGACATTTTTCTCTCGACGCGACACCTCTCGTTTGGGTGGATCCTTCGACGAGATGACCCGCCGTCGGATGGACGAACTCTTCAGCGGCAAAAGCCAAGATGTCTGAAGGCCATCCTATCTACCCAGAAGATCAAGCGGCTCGATCTGGCTCCTCTCGAGAACTTCGATACATGGGGCGCGGCGACGTGTCCGCGTCCGAAGTAACAAGAGCGTTATCGAGAGCATCCTCTCCCCTTCCTTCGTCCTCTTATGGAAACGCGTCCGTGCCTCGTCCTACACGTACCGGAGAGGGTGTACGCGCCTTCTCGGTTTCTTCCTCCTCGATCCCGCCGCCCCTCCTCGTTGTCATCCTCGTCGTCCCGACCGAGATCTAACCTGGATCCGATAGCGGGGTCGACAACAATATCGATACCGCTGGTAACAAAGCCAGCGATTTATGGCGGCGATTTATTACCGTATTTATAGCGACTCCCTCCCTCCGTTTTGGTCTGGCCGTGTACATACGACGTCACTTGAGTTTGCACGTAGCGCGGTCGGGTTCCGTATGCCGTACTCGCGATAAAGGAAACGATTTTTGAAATTGTCGAGTATGACTCAGAGACCTTATTCCTCAGAGTCCTTGAAAACGAACGAGTAGAAGAGAGAGAGAAACTTGGGACGTGGAAATAACGAGAACATCTCTGCAATTCGACGTCTTTTTACGCGCGTCAAAAGTCATTGAGCCGCTATTAATACATAATACGAACATTCCGCCGGTGATCGACGAACGATATGTACATCGACGAATTATGCGAAACCACGATGAATTATCGGCATCATTGCGGTTTGCAGCGTTGTAAATGGAGTATGCGCTTGTAGAGATAGATACGCGCGGCCATTCATTAAATTTAATGCGCGTATGGTCGGCACATATCAATTCTCTACTTGCATTTAATATGTGAATTTCAATTTATGTATGACACATCACGGAGCGCTCCGCGAGCGCGCCTCGACAAAATTCGAAGGCGTGGCCATTACCGCGGCGTTTCGACAATTGTCAACTGCGCGTAACATCCATCATCCCCCCCCTTTTTTTTTTACGCCTCGAGGTCCCATAATAACAGGAGGTTTTAAACGATTTTGCTTTTGACAAATATCGCGATGTCACTGTTACATCGTCAACGATTTGTTCTATTTCGATTATATATATGAATTCGATCGCGGACTTTTTCATGTCGGCCCGTCGCGTACATTCTCACCGGTGATGTTTGGCGGTCGTGTAGGTGGACGATGGCCGATCCTTCAAAAACCGGAACTAATCTCCGCGGCACGACGGTCGGTTCTTCACTGTCAGCGTCCGGGGAATGCGACACTGAAGCACAGGACCCGCCAGTGCGTTTCTTTCGATGTTGGCTCCTCTCTCTTCATCTATCAATATCAGATCATAAAACTTCTTCGTTCTTCTGATAGCTATCGCCTCCAAGACCAAACCCCGAAATAGAATTGCGAGAGGAATGAATTCGAGGAATTGCATTATCTATTACGCCTCTGAGACAAAATAATTTGCTGAAATTTTTCAGTAACTTTTTATCGCCATTTTATATGTCATATTTTACAAATTACGATTATTATGGCAAAATTCTATCGCAACTCCGTATAACTCCGAATTATTCAGAAGTATTTATTAGTTCCAGAGTTATTAGATTATCATATAACGTCCGCGTCGTTATGAAATTTTGCAACCTCGTTGCAACACACACGAAGAGTTGAAGATATAATTAACAAATGTAATTTGAATTCTCATCGTGCTTTTTACTTCCAAAATTGGCTCGAAAGAGTATAAAACGTCACTGATAAAGCAGTGAATAAAAAACCAGGCTGGGTTGGAATTAGTATGCACACGCACGGAACTTTAAAGTTGAAACCGGTACGAAATTGCATTTGTGGAACGACGGGAGGCGTGCTGGCAATTTGTTAATTCGAAACATCGCCCGGGTAAAGGGGACGGGCGGCATGATTGCGTCATTAACAACGAAAAAGCCCACGACGGATGGTACAATGTAGACGATATTACATTTTTAAAATTACATGACCAATTGGGGATCGTAGATCGGCAGGACATGTTTATGCATGAATCCACCTGTTAAAATGCGACGCATACTGACACAATTTATGCTTGATAATTAATGCTATTTCGAGATAGAGGCGCGTGGAAATGAAAGCGAAATTAATTGCATTATTAGCGCGGCGCATCCGTGACGGAGGGCGATCGGAGATTCGAACAACCGTATTTCTCGCGCTGGAAAAAGAATTATCGGACCATTATACATTCAAATTTCGTAATTGTCAGATAACGATAGCTAGCTTTCAGTGATACCATTTTCACTCTGCGGATTGCCGGGATCGAGGGACCGGGAATTTTGTCCGAAAAGTCGCGCTGACAGAAACCAGAATGCAAAATCGCGCGCGGAGAGAAAGTTGAAGAAGGAATGCTGACGATTTCGCGTGCCGAGAATTTAAACCAGGGAGAGACGTGCATACATTAAGAAGCGGGAGAGTGATTTGTTAATACGATGAATTGCATTACCATGCAGCATCGGACGCAAAGGAAGGCTAACGTTGCGGCTGAAGGAGAAAAGGAAGGAGGATTCGGCATATGCTGCCCGGATACAAGCCACGTAATCGCCTTTTGATTCAGCTTCGCGTGATGCATCAAGTCGACTATGCCTCGTTGCACTCAACGATCTAGTAGCAGAGGTTTTACTGTTAATCCGCGCGGTTAGCGTGATTGGCGATTGTGCGAATGAAGAACGCAACGAAGAAGAAAGGGAACATGTCGGCTACCGCGACATAATGACTTCAGGGCCTTAAGAGCAAAACCAATTGAAGCTATTCGTTCCGACGTGCACGCGTTTCTAAAGGAGAGCAGTAGTTAGCGTGAATTTTTCCTCTTCCTCTGTTCGAACAGCGAAGTTCAGAGGTTAACTAACAGCTTCCTTGGCTTAAACGCCACTTTGAAACTTCGATATTCTCAGCTGTTATCTGACAATAGCCTAAGAACGCGTAATTACACGATACAGCTTCCTTCGACGTAGCTATTGTTAGGAACTCATATTGATTTTATAAAGCCTGAGAAGATACTGATTTAAATTAAATAGAATTAATGAAATATAATCAATATGATTGAAGAAAAAAGTTATAAAGTTATAAAACTTTGAAAAGTTATTATATTAAGAAAGCCAATACAACTATCTGTAATATTTTATTAATTCTGCGTTGTAAAACAACATATACGTTATAAAATTGAATAAAATATTTTATAACTGTAATATTTAATTGGATACTAAAAAGTTAATGTCGTAAGACACGTGAATATAAGCACTGAACGGAAAGTTCTTACGATTTTACGTGACAGCGACGCGCTCGCTTAAGCGTGGCCGCAACGGACGAGATTGCGGCGACTCTCGCGTCCGTGCTGTAAACTTCGGTTAATTAAGCGGCGGATTTAATTCGGGGTGCGGGGCGCGGGGTGCGCGCCGCGGCCGGGGGCCAATTTTCCGCGAATCGTCATTTATCGGGGCCGGCTCTGTAAGGGTTATGCAAATTACGCCGCTGGCATAATTCAGCACCGCCGGCAGCTCGCCGCTGCCGCGAATTAAAGCCGGGCGTTCCCATGCAAATGCCTCGCGTAGATGGCAGAGACTGCGCGGTATAGTGTGTCGTTACTGCTCGAAGGAAGACACGCGGTGACACGAGCAAATCAAGACATTGATACTAGCTTACCGCCGCGAAGGGGATAGAGTTACGCGCTCAACAAATTCGCGGGACTCGACATATTTCACTGCCTTGGGGGTACGCCCTGCAATACAATACATTCGTTTCTACGACGACGAGAATAGAATAGGAGCAACTAGAAGAACAGGTAGAATAGGATTGAATTCTAATTACATTACAATAGGAACAACGGTCATTTTCATCACGCAATATATTTTACTTATAAATTATTCTGCAGACTAGAAAATGCCCGAGATTTTATTAATGCCAATTATAAACATGAAATTCTCATACAGTTTCACGTTAGATTCTGATGTCATGTAACATTAAAAAATTTAAAAAGAGATTATTAAAATGTATAAAATAACAAATTTACAAGATATTTTTATTCCAGAAATATTTTAAGTTCGATTTTGCGATGATGTGTTATTTGCTTAAAAATAGTCATTTTATAATCATTTAAATCGTGTCCTTTTCGATAACAATTTTAATGCAAACTGTACATATCGTCGTCCACGTCGTATACGGAATGCGCGCAAAATTTCCCGCTACTTTTTAGCCGCGGATGTCGTCGAATTCCACGACGAAATTGTTTCGGAACTATGTAGCTGGCTTTTTGTTTTGGTAACGCTGCAAAAATCCTGGCGAACGACAGTGAAAAAATGCTCTTCTTTCTTTCGTTGCCATTTCGGGCGGTGGTTTCCGCTCCGGAAATTTTCACCCGTCGCAAAACTTTCTCGTACGCGCTTGAGCGGTTTTTCGAACATTTTTAATGCCAGCCGCTGCTAACGAGTTAAGTTGATGAATGGCAATATTCCCCTCCTATTATTACATCGCTATTTTATCGCGACGCGCGTTATGCCGGTATCTCGAAATTTTCAACACCGTCATGCGTTTAATTATTCGATATTCATATTTATCATATATTTGCATAACAGTAAACAGAAATTCTGTATTTTTACATATTTTAGAACGAAAAAATGCTTGAAATGTGATACAAAACAGAAAAATACGTGTCGGAAAAAAAATAGAAAAAAAACGACAAATATATCAGTCACAATAAAAGAGCGACATTTACCGCCGATGTCGGACGGCGTTTAATTTAGCCCGCAAAATATTTCCGCTTCTTTCGAACGAAAGTAATTTTAAGGCTATGGTTAATTTATTCAACGCGCATAAGTCTTCGCCGCATCGGTGGCAATTCGTAATTTCAATTTTCATCATTTACGATTGGATTCCCCGGGCTCGGGAGAGTCATGGCGCATGCAATCCTCGATAAGATCTCCGCAGCTGCAGCCTCCGCACGCATCCCGCGCACATCTTCCTTTCGTTAAGCGCAACGCGGTAACCTTTCCGAAACGGTCGTATACTTCTTCTCGTCCTCGGCATCCTCCTTCATTTCCTTTCGACGAAAAGTAATTATTTGAAAGACGATATACTGTCGGGTTTCGCGTTACACGCCGCGCGGCTCGGCGACCTGTAACGCCGCGATACGCACCACAGCCGCGATGTGCGCATCGTTATCCGGAAAACTTGTGCGAGTCTTTTTACAGCCATGTTTTATTACGGGTAGATCCACTCGGCAGACAGTGCCGCGTGTGCATCTCATGTTTTTAATGGGGCCCCGTTGCGATAAATTCACCGACCGTTCCTTTAACAGTCACCGTCATTCAAATCTTAAAGCAGTCATTACCGTTCACCTTCGCGGAGGATGAGAAGATACCTTCGCTCTGGATTTAATACTAAGATTCACGCTTTGATACGCGCGCGTGACGCGTTGATATCTCTCGCGCGAGGTAAAAATCTTAAACCGAGCGTAGGTGAGCGGCTAAAAACCCTCAGGCGGTTTGTGTTTGGTCACCCCACACGCGTCGGCCTATACCGCTCGAATTAATGACTTTACCGCGGCCACACGTATAGGAGAGACCGATTCCACGTCATTCGATCGCGATACGTCTGGACGATTCATAAACCACCCTCGAGCGGCACCCTCGCGCGGCGTGGGCGTTTTGTGCCGCACGGTAGCGCGGGGTCACAAGCGTGCGGTGCGTTACCCGTGTGTGTGCGTGACTCTGCGGCGCGTTAACGGAAGTGAGTAAAGCGCCGCGCGCTACAATCTGATTCACCGATCCTCCTCGTAATTGCCTGTAGATCCCAATCGCGATTAGCTGGGAAATTAATACGATCCTGTATCTGCGATTTATGTGTGATCCACCCGTGGATTATGCACGCCCCGTGTCGGTAACTCGTGCGTAACCGCGACGTCGTTTTAAACGTTTGAGGATCCGTCCGAGAGCATCCGCTCGCTACGGACGCTAGGCTCTTTCGCTTATCGCAAACGATCATGCGTCTTGAAACGTGATATGCCGTTTCCGAGATGGTAGCCGCTTAGCCAATAAACACATATTAAGGGCGGTCAATAACATCGGTTAATATTTTTTTCAATGGTCGGAGAAACGGTCAATGTTAGCGCTCTATAGCTAAATCTCTCTTTATTTCTTGTTACACGCGGAGAGATGCGCTTTATCATATATTCATTAAAAGCTTAATCCATATACATTGCCAGCATTTTTACCCCTTTTCTTTCTCGTTTGTTCCGATCAATTCTAACGTATCTAGGTCAGGTTACGAAAAGAACGAGACATGACATTTTTGTGTTATCGGGCATCGAACGGTCGATTCTACATTCCGCTATCGTGATCGCGGCGCGGCGAGAGTTTTCGATAAAAAAGAAACAAAAAGAGATAAACGGAGGGTATCGCGCGAGAGAATGGAAAAAACGAGAATTTACAAGAGAAAGAGGAAAAGAGAAAGGTATTCGAGCTCGTGGTTGGCGAATCGCATTGCGTTAAAGGGTGGCCCGGTACACCATTCCCGGCGACTCGGGTCAACAGGCATTGTCCGGCGGAATTACCACCAACGGGCACCTGTGATTAAATGCTCCGCCTCTCATGCTTCCAAGAGGATCTGGAGAGCAGACGGAGAATGAGGGAGAGGGAGAGAGAGAGAGAGGGAGAGAGTAACTAACGGAAATGGAAGGTGAAAGGGGGACAGGAGAGAGGAAGCAGAGGGATACGTACATACCTATATGGGGGCTGTTGGTTCTGCCATCCGTACTTGCATACCTATACCTTCCCAAACCCCTCGACCTTTACCCCTATACGGTGACGGGATAATGCCCATTGTTTCGAGCATCCTACGCATCCTTGGTCCAGGACGTGATACCTAGGAGCCTTCCTCGAATGCTTGCATCGCGATACGATACATCCAAATGGTACCTAAATACCCGCCTAAATGCGGCCGCAACTGGATCCTCCAACAGGCTTCCGCTTCGTCCGATCCCGCTCAAGGACTGCCGGATACCTGGCCCGACGACGATCGGCATTCAGGTGCAAATTGGGCACATGCGGCCATGAATGTCATCTGTGATTTCCGACCTTCCCGAGCGCTTGGTCATGTTGCTCGTTAAAGCGCGTCTCATTAGGTGGAATTTGCACCAATTATCGGATGCAATTGGTTGCAGGGAATAATGAGCAGAAATAAATTATTATTGATATTGATTTAATAATGATGAAAAATATAAATTGCAGTTTAATAAAAGAAATTGATATAAAAAATAACATGATTGCTGCATTAATAATTTAATAAGATATATACTTGTTGATCTTAATATATCTATCAATATAATAAAATTATTATAGGTAATACATTTTATTAATATAATTTTTTTTAATAAATATAAAACATTATTAATTAAATATAATTTATGTTTAAATCGATTAAAATTTTGAAAAACATGTTATCTTAATTAATTAAAACAAAAACACATATACAGAAAATCGATATAAAATAATTATTTATTATTATGGTTTACATAAGAATATAAAAATATAAAGGGAATATGAGAAAATAATGCAATACACAGGTATTTGTTGTAAACTTTTATGTACAAATATGACCAATATTTATACAACATATGTTTCTACATCCATTTTGCTAATACCGTATAATAGCTACTCTATTTACAAAACTTTTGTCTCTCAAAACTTTGTCTGCGTTATAAATTTGCATTTCGTTTGCTTATGACAGTGTAGGTTTTTCATGATTTTTTTAAATCCATGGCCCCAAACGACTCTCGAGTACGTTGGCTGCGTCAACGCGTCCCATCAGTCTTAAATGATTCAGTAAATCTGCCAGAGCCGTGGCCTCGCGATGCCTGGCTTCCCATAAGTCCAAAATATGTTCCGTTGGACTCGCTTTCGTCGCAAAGTAGTCGACGTATCTTAAAATATTGCCTCGGTTTAAATCCTTTTCGCAAATCCGTAAAAAAGAAGATGTACTGCAAAGGATTAAAACTCACCGGTCTACTTGCAATCTCTGAGCGAGCATCCGCCAATCATTGCCGCGCGCACTTGGCGGATCTAGACATTGGCATAATTGCTTTCTAAGCGTCTTAGAAAATCTGCAACAATCGAAATAAAATATCACATATACATATCATACACTTCATTATATTTTTTTTATTGATGAGAGTATGAAATATATTTTATCTTATTTTTAACGTTAATGTAAAAAGTACCTGAAGGGTCTCGGTATGACGGATTCCGTGGACCTCGCTGAATTCTTCCCTCGTAGAACAACAGAGGACTCCGTCTTGTTACCATTTCTCTTTCCGCTCATGTTACTCCTTTTTACAAGATCGAGATCGATCCTGAGAAGCAAGCCTTGATCCTCGAAACCACGTTGACAAGCACGAAGCTCAAAGCCGAGCCTGAGGTCGCCGACGACTTTTTCTATCCTAAAGGAACGCCGGATGCTAATCCTCGAGGATGCCCAGACGCGCCGGTAAGGTACTTCCTGCCGCTCGGCAAAACCGCTCTCTCTATCTTCGAGATCGACGCGAAGTGCTGTGCCGCTAGCGCGAAATCCGAGAGTACTGTGATCGATGTAAATGCTACCCAAGCGGCGTTCCTGCGAAAGGATTACACACAACTCGCGGGAATAAGACAACCACGGGCAATTTGTTATTATATGAATTATAATAATACTCTAATGTCCATTTCTATCAATGCAGATTAACTTTATCTCGGTTTAATTTACTTTTTACCGTTTTCTAATTCTTAGAACTAGAAGAGGATAAAAAGTAAGTTAAACCGAGATCAAAGTTAATCTACATTGGTATAGAAATAAACACAAGAGTACATATATATTTATTAAGATTTAAAGTACATATATATTTTGTACTCACTCGTTCGCTTACGAGCTTAAACGACGCTTTGGTGTCCTCGAGTACGTGGCATCTGATGTGATCGCGTTCGCGAGACGCGAAAACCGCGACGCAGAGCCGTTTCACGGCCAGTCCAGGCGCGACCACCGAATTTTCTCCCGCCACCGCGTAAACGCTGGGTGTCTCCGTGACGAGAAACACCCCAGCGTGATCGAGCTGCGCGAACGGTTGACCGGGTAGATTCGTCGGGTCGCCGCCGAGCATCAACACCTTGCGCCACGTCGTCGCGGACGGCGAGCCGTTCGAGCTCGCCGACGAACTCGTGGAGTTGTTCGAACGTGTCTCCAGGTCGATCTCCGTCGACCACAGACTCAGCTCCCAGTTTCCGGTTCTCAGCTCGGCGCAGTGCTCGAACTGAAGGATCACCGGCTTCACGAGATCGACGCTCGCCGGACCGCAGGCCACCACGGCGGACAGCAGCGTGAAACCGGGCGGGAGATTCGGCCTGAAGGAATTTTCGCCGAGCACGGCGAGATGCAGACTGTGCCGGCGACCGCGCGGGATCGCACCTTCCGGCACCGACATCGAAACGCCCACCTCGGGTACGACCAGAAGGGCGCCTTGCTCGTCAATTATGGCTCTCACGATGAATCCACTACCGTCATCCGTCGTGGATCGTTCGTTCTCGTCCGGTCTTTCATCATCGTCCTGTTCGTCGTCGTCCTCGTTGGTGCTCTCTGGATTCGCTTGATAGGTCGAGCCTGAGAATATACGTATACAAAGATTCCCGATAGACGAAGAACCTTCATCTCCGTACGCAAAAAAAATGTATCTAAATTTATTACTTTTGCGATATTATTTCAAAATTTAGAGTTTACTTTTCAAAATAAGAGATTCAAGGTACTTGTTCTCGGATTATTTGGCAGGGAAGTGGATTCATTCGAAACGAAACTGATTGTCTAAAGAGCTCTCGTGATCTCGAATTTATGGGAATTTCTTACGAGAAGACCGTCCCTCCTCATTATCCGACATGCCGCGTCCTCGTTGCGAGTTCTTGCAAGAAGACCTAGTTACGGAGGAGCTCGGCGATGGTCTCGTTGTCGACGGTAATGACAATTGCGGAACGTCATAATGATGCTCGGAACAGGATCTGCACATTGCGCCAGCGCGTCGTAAGATTATGTAAATGTAACTGGATGCTGATTCATATTATGTACCGTGTTCTCTCATTATTTTGATTGGTACATAAGATATATATATACCTGGGTAGTCTGGCTGCGTTCGATTCGTCAATCACATGCTCGAGACGCCTGTCGTTAGCTAAAACCGAGCGCTCGTTCTTAGAAACGACCGATTTTGCGAGATCACCCGGACGACGAAAGTCCAATCTCGCCACGCCGTACAACGCTTCCATTCTCTCTTTCCGGCGCATCAAGCGAACGAAGAAAATCGTCGTTACGGCCAGAATTATCGCGGCTAAACTCAAAGTGATCCACAATGCGAGGATATTTCTGTAATCGACCGCTCGAGTCGCTACAAAGAAAGATATCTCTTTTTCTTTTTCCATTTCAGAACACGGAAGCTTTTTTAAAAATAATTCAACCGGTTTCTTTACCTTCCTTGAGTACTCTTGGCCCATCTTGCCCGAGCGCTGCATGCGATAAGAAGGGAGAAATGTTTCAAATAACAAAGATATAACGTATATATAATTTTACATCGACAATTCTACATCGCGGGACTATGGAGTCTAAAGTAATTAATCATTCTGGAAGGTCCTCGCGCGCAGATTTCAATTTTATCCACCGTCCGTTTTATCGATGAGTCACCGCGTATGCAGAGTCATCGAATTTTACGAATAGCAATCGAATGCGGAGAGCTAAAAAGGACCGCGCTCGTTCCAAATAAATCGTTAGGCACTCGAGTGCGAGTCACGAAGAACAATAAGAAGCAGAAACACGGGGCTTGGGCCTCACCATTACATCGATCCGCGGAGCAGGACTCGACGATGACGTCCTTGCCTTGACAGGGACGACCGCCGTTGCTCGGCGGGGGGTCATTGCAGGATCGCCTCCTTACTCTCGAACAATCGGGACCGCATGCGGACCACGAGGACCAAGTTGACCATCTGCCGTCGACCGCTGCGTGCAACGGGGCGAAGTTGAAAATCTCGATTAAATTGCGATTATCTGATTTGCGAGACGGCGAAAAGAATGGATACATCTGTACCGTGTATCTCGATCGGGACGCATTTTTCTAAGCGCGCTTAAAAACGTTTAGTACATGTCAATACGGGGCCTGTGCACTCGTATTAACTCTTGTATTCTATTACAATTTGCGACACAATATTACTCTATGTTATTTTGCTCTATATTATTTCGAGTGGCGCATGAGTGGAGTCTTTGTAGGTCCACCTACCGGGGCAGGAAGGATTGCATTCTACCCTTTGTGTAGCTGGCCCTGGGCACGTTTGACCGCCGTTGATTGGAACAGGATTCGTACATGTTCTTGTCCTCTTTTGTACGCCTCTACCACAGCGAGCGCTACACTCCGACCATCCGGACCAGGACGACCACCCGCCGTTCACTGAGAATGGATCGGAAAGAGAGAGAAAAAAAAGGATACACCGGCGAAATTAAAACGAGAACAAATAACACCTTGTTACACCCCGCGGCTCGAACAGGCCACAAGACGTGAGTGAGTTGCTTATCCAACGCGACGTCAATTAAAAATAAGAGAATCAAATTTTAATCATCGTGAAATCTGCAAGCGCATCCACTACAAATTTAGTTATTGGAGGAGCTGAACATGTGATGAATAACGCGCAGAATAATACAATAACATCTCTACAACGTCTCTACAATTATTTTTTGGTATACAAATGTAAGATAGATTTATATGTATTAATAATATTTTAGATAGAACATAAAAGAAGAATCTTTTTTTTTTTTAACTTTATAGGATAAATTGTTACAAAGCTATAAGCTTTTTTTATCATCTTTATCCATCCACTTCCTCAATCATCGCGCACGAGCGTGTTCTTCAACCGCATCCGTTCGGCGATTTGTACAGTAAAAAGAAAATTGCTCACCGTAGACGGTGAGCACCGCCGGTTCGCTGACTCTCCTCGCGGCGATGTTCTCAGCGACGCAGGAATAGTTCCCTTGATGCCTCAATTCGGCCTCCCCGAGGAGCAGATGCCCGTCGGCGGATTGTACAAAGCCGGTCGCGGAGGACATCTCGTTGGGGTTCGCGTCGGCGGTGGCGGAAGCTGCGCCAGCGGCGGCCGTCTCGAGAGGAGAGCCATTCCTAAGCCAATAAACCTTTGGTGATGGTACACCCAAAGGCGGCGAGCATCGCAGTTCCGCATTGCGGCCGGCTTCCACCGACAGGGAATACGGCGGTGACAGGAAGTGCTTCTTCAGATCTACATCGGCACGATCGGGGCCGCCGGTATCGGGCGGGTTTTTTAATATTCGCTCGGAAACACGTTCGAGAGGAGCGGGAAATGAGAACGGGAAGAGGGAGAGTGGCACTCAGCGATATTAGGGCGCGCGTATACAGACGCGCGAAAGGGCTTTCACGGAATTTCTCTGTCCGGTTTCTCCCCCCCCCCCCTCACCCTCTCCCCCCGACCATCAGAAAGACGGAAAAAGATTTGCGGCGCGTGAACCACAGAATGCATAACTGCGGTCATTCGTTCGGTGTGGCTATCCGTCGCGGTATTATTTGCCGCACCACGTCCGCGTTCAAAAAGCGAGAGGCTTTCATATCGCTCGTGAAGAGCGTAAGCACCGACCGCGCGGCCATAGTACCTCGACGTGGCGGTTACGCGCTTTAGAAGCTGGCGGAATTCTATGCCACCGTATGCAGACCCGCGACTGATGGATGATACGTCCGGCATCACAAAGTATACCGCGTTATGGACCATCTAGACCAATTCAAATGCATTCCGGCTTACGCTGCCTTCGCTGGCTTCGAGATATTTTCACGTGATACGTCATGTGCCAAATACAATTTTAACGTGTCATTGAATTTACGTTTTTTTTTTTAATTTAATATTTTTTTCCATAGACATTGGGTACAATAATTCGTAGAAGTCGTAGAATTCGCTCATCGCAAAAAATCACTTCTACTTCCTAAACGTTCGGATAATAGGTTCCCACTTCGAATTCCCATTACGCGATTCGATCGTTCAATTTGCAGATATCTCATTTTCCTCGTCGTCGCCGTCGCGCGCGCGTTCGAATGTATTTTATATGATCATAAAATATTAAAGCTTGAGACATGAATAACTCAATGCGCGCCGCTATTATCCAGCTAAATTAATTGCCGGCACTTGGCTCTATTCGGAAATAGAATAAGACGGTTGTGCAGAAAATCGTTCTCCGCGAATCGTATACATCGATTCGATCGACATCCTGCATTCAATTTCGAAAGCGCGTCCGCTTTCTGTTTGCACGCAAATACCGATTTAATTTTGCATCCTGTTTGCCACGCTTGTTTGCGCGGCGTGGCGCGACTCGAAATGTCTAAATGAAAATTGCTCTTGCGTTGCACTTTTTACGAAGCGCCCAATCCCGAAGCAATCCCGCATCGTTATTGGAATCACATACACCGAAATACCAAAATACACTTTTCATATGGCTTATCTCGCAATGTATAGGCGACTTTATTTTAGCTTTGATAACCTACGAGTGTTCTGCAATGAATAACAGAGGTTCTCCCTCGTTTTCCGCTGGTGAAAAAAAAAAAACGCAGCCGCTATTCCGGGGCTTACGCGTCTGTCGTTTCATTTGCGATAGAATATCGATTAGATTTTGTACTCGATTTGCGCGTCACAGGACACTTGATGAAAACCGAATCGTGTTCGCTTTGTCCCTTTAATTTGTCCCATCTTCCAGGCTCTCTTTTTTTGCTACAAGGTGCGGGGGAGATTAAGCTTTTACGTCGAGTTTCTTCAAAAGCTTTAAATGAAAATCGTGTTACCGAAATTACATTAATAAAGTTACTAAATAATGGAATGGCGATGTAACTAAAGACCATGCTCATCGTACATTTGATAAAATATAATTTGCACAAAAATGTTTCTGAAGTAACTTTTTATACGTGCAATTGCAAAAGAAACGCAGACATTTCCATGTTATCAACAATCGTAATATAATTTTATAATCCGAATTAGAACATAAATTACAAGAACGCTCGAAATAATTGTTACAGCCTGTTCAAGGGCCTCGTTCTTCCCCCTTGTGTTAGCATGAGTGAAAGTGACGTAATCTCCTGAGTTAGAGCACCTCACGTACCGCGGAAACGAGCGGCATGGTCATTACCGCAATGAGAGAAAGAAAATCCTTTCGTCGCGTCGGTAAACTGAACATTCAAAGGAAATCGAGGGAAGACAGGCGACATACAGGATAGCGGGGAAAGAGCGAGCGGGGGAGAGAGAAAGAGAGAAGATGGCTCCCCAGCTTTCTACTTACAGGCGACCTCAACCGTAGCGGGCTGGCCCCGAATTTGACCTGGTCCCGACCATGCCACGCACTCGCACTTGAATCTCTCCCTCCCGAAGTACTCCTCGACCTCGTTCCTCGTCACGTTCAACTCGACCTCGACGACCCTCGTTCCGGTACGAGGGTCGACGAAATCCTGCTGCTGCGAATGCTCGGCCCGGTCACCGTTGCAGCGAAAATACACCTGCGGAAAAGAGCGGCGGAGAGCCGGCGGTAGGGAGGGAATGTGTATAGTTTCGCGTGGCATGAAAGAAACAGCTTGTCTTCGTTAAATTGCGGCTAAGTAGGTAATAAGAACGAGGAGAGTGGAGAGAGCCGCCGCACGAAACTCGAGCCAAGAAGGAGATAAAGACAAAGGCATTTTGTGGAAAGCTCCAACGGGGGTTGTATATGAGAGCATCAAGGGAAATGATACTTCCATGTATTCATATAATACCATGGAGTAACTTGTAGTGTAGTGGTAATAAGAAAATATATAGCGCGGAATAAATATTCGCGCAAAGCGTCATATAGAGACGCGAATCATATATAAAGATTATTACAGTAAATACGTACCTGAAGTGCGTGCGCGGCGCGACAATGCAACGTCGCCGGTTTCCCTTTAACGACAAACGTGTCGACGGGCTCCGCCAAGAAAATCGGCAGGGAACCGCCAACGATGAGATCGGTATCGCTGGTTATAGTCGCGGTCTCGTAGTCACCGTAGTCGTAATCTTCGACAGGATAATTCTCCTCGTCATCCTCCTCGGCGTCATCCTCCTCCTTCGTACCTGGCGAGCAACGCAGCACACGCTTATCATCCCTCTTGCGAGCGAAAAAATCGATAATTCCAGCGCGGTTTATTCCGCAAATCCGATAAAGCCGTCAGTCTAATCCCTCGGCAGCATTATCCATACGTCCCCGAAATTCATATCGGACCGATTGAATTAAATCGTCGCCGCCGCCGCCGCCGCGGGCTTTCGCTCTTGGTCCATCGGAGGGATTAAGCCGCGTCACCACGATAAAGAGAAACGCCGATGGAGACGCGTTATCGGATTACTAATGGCGCATTATCGGATCCAATGACGTCCAACAACGATCCCCTATATATCCGATCGTCTTTTCTACGAAAGTGTATCGTTATCCGAAGACACACGCGCGCGCGTTCGAAACGTCGCGCGCGGTATATTTAGACGTCGAGTCGGATACGTTGGAACAGTAAAGTCGGGCTTAACGATGCGTGGCGGATTTTACGCCGTGTATCAGCCGTGGCCGAGACACGTTCGCGCTTAGATCTCCCGGACTTTACACTTCGTGTTCGCCGTCCCGCACCTAAGTCCCGCGGGAACTTTATTACATCCCGAGTAACTGCGCCTCTCTCTTGTTTGAGTGGTCGCGGTAAACCGAGCACCGGCGGACCGATGATTACCCCCGCTGTCACGCTCATGAGAAAACATGTCACGATTCGCAGTGAGGGGCTTTCGCGAGGAACGCGAGGCGTAAATTTACGCCGCGATTCGTACGACTCGGGCACGCTTTCGGCCGGAAGCGAGCAAAATGAATTTTTTGGTCGCTCCGGAAAGTGCCGGCAAACTTCCGCGCTGCAATAGTTTTGGCTGGTAGTTAAACCGATATATTTTTTTTGGTAAACCGATTTTTTGAGTGCACTTAATGAAATAGAATGTTTCTAACACGTTGACTGCCAAGCCATATCTGGGAAAAGAATCCCCGATGTCAATTTGAGTTATGTTAAATTATTCAAAACCCAAAATATTATCTATAAAAATAATAAATATTTGTGTTAATAGACGTGTTAATAAATATATAATAAGATAATGGCCAAATCACCAAATACGAGTTAACTCATATTTGGCGCAGTCAACGTGTTAATAATAAATTCATTTAGTTTCAAGTAACAAACATGCATTTCGTGCAAATTATCTATTCGAATGCTTGTCACAAGTTGAATGGATTTATTAACGTATCGGAGATAGTCGACAGGTGTCATTAAACTTAAATCTACTGCTTCATGCTCCGTTACTTACTTTCGAGCGTGCTGGCAAGACGAAGAAGCGTTAAAAGAAGAATACTGATCCTCAGCTCCATCGTTACCTCACATTTCACTTAAACCGGTCTTTTTATTTCATATGCCACTCGAAGAAATTAGGCACAACGAACATCGTATTCTACGCTGACACGTTTCATCAGTGTCGCGCTTGTTAACCACGAATGATCTTAGCTTCATAGCTGATGGTGATCATTGTCAAGTGTCATTGGATATTTTCTATAATTTTAACAAACATCCGCGATGCATCGTCGTATGTTACGTCAATGAATCATGCATCGAGAGAGATCGACCTGGCCTTCGATCGAACAGAGATAGAAGAGATCCCGATCGTCTGTGCGTACGCAAGAATCATACGACAGATCCAACGTTCGAGGGTCATATTCACCTCACATTCGAATTTTTTTAATTTGCAGAAGAAGACCCATCTCCTTAAAAAAAAATGCCATAAATAATTAGTCGCGGCTCGGCCCAAGGACTACATGACGAATTTGAACGAGGGTGCTCGCACTTGCATGGTTGCACTCGCGTTCGAGCGTGCGAAAGGGTGGGGGACACGTGACCGGCTTCGAGCCCCTCGCGCACGGCGGTGAACGAAACGAGGGAAACGAGGAGTTCGCTAAGGGAGGGTGGTTGCACCGATGCTCGCGGGTCGGCACGCGGTAGACGACTGAACTTGCCGACGTGCGCGCACCTCTATATATACATATATATACGTCTCACTTCGATACCGACGCTCTTCTTCATCCCCTTGTCGTCGGGGGTGCTGCTGCTCGCTGCTGCTGCTGCTGCTGCTGCTGCTGCCAGTGGTGGCGGTATCCGCGGCGGCGGCGGCGACGGCGGCAGTGGTGGTGGTGGTGACGTTGATGGTGGTGGTAGTTGTGGCGGTGACGCCGGAGGCTGCGCTTTCTTCCGCGAATGTTCTCCTTCCGCCTTTGAGCGATGATCGACGTATCACTCTCGCACCAAATATGCATCTAAATATGCCTCTAACTTTTATATCCGTCACAGAAGTCGTTTAACTTTTTACTGGCGTATTGAGTATGAAACAATCTGTATTCCTTTTCAAAATATATTTCCGTTTTTTTTTCCCAGAAAAAAAATATATATCTTACACACAAGAAGAGCATGTAGAGTTTTTCACGGGGTTAGTGACTGTAAAGCGCTTATTCACTTGAAGGGTAGTACTTCAACCCTTCATCGCACGCGACATCGTTGACATAATCGACGACGACCCAAGTCAGAAAAGAATGATCGAGAGCCATTTGTTTTTTAACGAAGCTCCCATTTGTGGCTGGGACACGTCTCTTCGGATAAAGCCGGGTACTTGTTGGCGCGTTCGAGGAGTGCATTGTCGTGTACGAAACGTCGATACATCAGTTCCTTGACGATTCAATATTCATCTACCCCCCCCCCCCCCCCCCTCATTCATAGCACGTCATAAAGCCAGCGCCGTTAGCCTCGAGGTCATTGTTATCGCGCCTCGTTTACCACCGTGGTGCCTTTGGTAAGGGCACTGAATGAATATCGCTCGAGCATCCGCTCGATCGAGGAGGGGGATTCCTTAGAAGAGGATCCTTACGGGAACGTATGGGATTTCCTACGTTCGATCACTGCCGATCCGCTCGAACGTGAAATCGGATCCAGCCGCGAGAACGAGTTTAGCGTCGCGACGACGCGGTCCTCTAACCTCGCAATTTCGTATATATACGAGGGTAGGATGTTACGGTAAACGAGCTTCCGAATCGCTTGGTTACACATCCAGAAAACCGATACCTTGTTGCTACTTGGCGCTAAAAATCGAAGAGTGCGGAACGTGCCCGTGTCACGTCAGGTTGCTCCACGAGAGAGAAAAATCTTGGGTGAAAACTTTATTTTACGATCCACACGGATTTTTATAGATGTTAGGTAACATCTACACAGGCATATTTTGGGAGAACAGAGCCCGCGTTCTTCCTACGTCCTACATCGTGAATTAAGTTTTTGTATTTTTAGGCATTTATTATCGGGACGCCAAATTGAGAGATGCCAAAACTGCAAATATTTTCCCAGTGACCTATCGCATTCCTGCAATGGGAATCCGACCGACACGTCTTGGCAAACATTATAAAGCGCATTCAAGCGTCTCTGTCCACGAGAAGTTCCGTTTCGCTCTGTTTACTCTAAGTATCTCACGCTCAACTAGACAAGAAAATCCCCACGGCATGGCACTTGCCCGCCGTAATTAATGATACCCTACGGGAAAGGATTAACGTGTACACAAAGTATATACATTAGTGCCCGATCGGAGTTCGGCATGCATCGCGATAACGTTTAAGGCGCTCGATGCCGGGCATTAAGGTGGCTGCAGCATCGTATGGCCTTAATCCGGATCTATACGCCGATGTGTGCCGCCATTATGTATTATACTCACATGTATATCGGTTCGGCGAGACGTCGAAGCTTGACTTATGCCGATGGCCCTCACTCGCAGATGGTTATCTCGCGCCTTTACGAGAGAGTCGATCCGCTCGAGCCTGTGTGCGAGCGCAATGTGCTTAAGCGATTTAACGTAAACACACGTAGCAATTTGTCCCGGGCTTTATGTCGCCCTCGGGAAAAAGGAGCCCACGCGCTCGTTCCGTACCGTTCGGGACAGAATAAAGAGAGAAGAGAGAGAAGTATATTCGTGGCACGAGAGAAAGCGTACGAGAGGAGAAAAAAGGAGAGCAACGTAAAGAGCGCGAGAAGAATGCGCGGCTCGTTTTCTTACTTTGTCGATACGTTATAGGTAAAAATAACAGAAGAAAATATGCGCGTTTTATTAACAAGTTGATGTCTTGTTGAGCGAACCTCTTTCAGCTAATTGCAATCGCCCCCATTTTGGATTAGCGACGATGTGAAAAAGAAAATCAAAAATCTCCGCTCGAGTGAAAGCGAATGAAGAAATAAAATAGGTGAGTTTATCATCGAGCTTTGAGGCAGAGACACTACGTCCTATTGACTCCAAGGTGTACGATGCGAGTATAAATTACCACGTGCTTGTTCTCCGTGTGTAGCACGTCGTACATCATGCTATATCTAGATAAGCCGCCGTTAGAATTATTAACACGCGTGGCCACCGCTGACTGGGATGCTCGTTTATTCGCGCTTATGTGAAAAATTAGAAGGCGGAGCCTTATCGCATCACCTATAACCATCTAAATCATTATTGGACAAGCTGAATGAAAAAAAATTTAAGTCTTAATATTGAAATCGTGATTCCCATTCAGCTTGTCCGATAATTATTTAGGTTATAGGTGATACGATCAACTCCGCCTTCTCGCTAATATTAGTAATATTCAAATGTTTCAGAAAGAAACGAGGAACTTAATGGAATAAGTTTCTTTCTTTCTATCTCTTCGATATGTTATCAATCGTGAAATATTAATTGGTCATTTTGCAGCGCAAATACACAGGATCGATCCGCGTATCGCACACTGTTATCCATCTTTATCTACACCATGATATAATATAACGTGTATAACGGCTATATATACGGCGCGTTAGCCGTCGAGCGACATTTAGTGGAAATCACAATTCGCATAACGAGATAATCAGGGGGCGTAATTAAAAACAATGTCGCGTCACGTATGATTATGCGCGGCTTGCAAACCGGTGACAATGAATATTGCCCGATTGCAAACAGACACCGCGCGTAATTGGCTTCCGCGCTGCGGCCGTTAAACGCCGGACGATAAACACGCTTAACGCGTATCGTCAAATATGTCGCGCGATGATCAATGCGATTGACAGAATGCGCGCGGATAACGCGACGACGAGGCCGGCGATTTAATCATTAAACCGGCCGGCGGCAACGGGTGGCATAATCCGCGACATTCGCTCGGCAAATGAACTTCGTGCGCCGGCAAGGCGTGAAACACTCGCCAAGTCACGCGCGTTTTGGATAAATTGAAGGTGCCGCGCGGATGCCATTTTAGGCGGAGCGGCTAAAATGCGGATTGTATCCGCATGACCACATTCGCAGGCCCATCGTTTTCGACCGCGCCGTTGCGCCCGCGCCGGCTGCGAAGACCGGCAGTGCCGCATCGTGTCAATTGTTATATAATTCCTTCAGTGCAAATTTAATCGTCACTCTCTTCTATTTCTCTATCTTTATCGTACAAAAAACCCTCTTGAAAAATTGACGCATCCGTTCCATCTACTATCTGTACGGTTTTCTTTGAGGATAAAAATAAAAACAAAACGTGTAAATTACTTTGTCGGTGATAATTTTGCAAATTGTATTTAATCAATCTATTTCTAACTATTTCATAAATTTATTTTTACCTATTTCTATATTGCTTTCAATTGCACAAAACATTTCAAAATGTAAGGAAATAAATATATAGTCCTTCCGGGTAGAGTACTTTTCGAGGTACGAGGTACGTACCTCGAGTTATTTATTTCTATATATTTTTATAAAATGGCTTTCAATTGCGCAAGAGGTTTCAAATTTATTTGAAATATAAAAATACAGCTCTTTTCCGGATATAGTATAATACTTTTCGCGCGAAGTACAAAGATATGTACTTCGAGTCATTCCTTCGCACGACTGATATGACACATATATATAAGTACAACGTTGTGTAGTCCGCAACGTATTATTTCAAGCCGATGACCGCTCTCGCGTCTATACGTTTTAACAAAACGTCGTCGGTACAAGACATATACGTATCGCGGGGTTGAGGAACCGTACTATTTCTTTCATCGATTGGATCTCTCCCAAAGGGTTGTCCATAGGATCTACCTCACCTTAATATTTCAACGTACGTGCAGCTGTTGTCTTCGCAAACTCGACTCTGCCTTACGTGCTCTCTTACATATCTTTGACGAAAATAGTCGTGCGGTTGTAACGAGAAATAAAGAATTCGGACCTGTATACGGTTTCCATTCGCGGCGGTATCATTCGTTTTGGAAACACGCGCAACGTGCATCTGTTATTAATTTAACGAATACTAAAAAAACCCACCGGTCAACCGCGGAGAAAGCCGGAATGCCTATTAGCCATCGGTTATTCATGTCGAAAGTTTGTCACAGCAAACCAAACAGCGCGCCGCAGCTACCTCGACAAAACGACGCTGGCCTTTGCAATGTAAAAATGCACGATCGTGCAACCAGTAAAAAAAAATATTGATGAATATCACGAAGAGACTAATTCTAGATAAAACATTCAGTTAAGCAGTGATTATCGCATTATTGTTATATTAATAGTGTTAAGCGTTTAAAGAATTGGATATATTAATTGCTCAATTTCATTCTTCGCTTTTATGCTTTTTAATTTTATTTTTAATTTTATTTAAAATAGTATCATTTTTTAATCATTTTTTATAGGAAACATAATTATTGTCTGAGATCAAATCATAGAGAAATATTTCGACTATCCGCCTTTTTTGTTTCCCATGTCTGATGCTCATCAATATATTTCGAAGAAAAAAAAGTAGAAACAAATGTTATTCGTCTTTCAGCACTCGCGCGCGGTTGTACGCGCATGGTGAATTTTCCCGAGACAAGAGCGAACAAAGATAAAGGGTCCCGATCTAGGGATACGTGCACGGTGACGTTAGTTATAATGCATGAGCGTCGAGGTAATAGAATACTCAAATATGCAAAGCGGCGACCAATGCTCCGGGAAAAGTAAGTCGCTTTTAACCCTTCGAGAGACTTTTACTTCCGTCTTTACATGTAGGCATGCGCAACTGTATCCAAGTTTAGAGTTGAATATTTTCATCAAACTTTCACGACAAGAAGAAAGTCGGGAAACAGAACGAGTGTAATATGTTTAGCACATCTTACTTAAATAATAGCTCAATGCGTTTCGATATATTTTTATTCAACGTCTTCTTAATTAATCTTTTATTGAATATATTTCTTAAATAATACCGCGCGCTCTCTTTTAATTTTCTTAATTGCGTAATAACATTTTCGACGTTACTATGACAATACGACGTTCGCATCGTCGTAAAAATGAAAGTCCCCTTTTCACTCGGCGCACAATAGCCTTATTCGCGAAACGCCCACCATCAGAAGAAACAAAGGACTTGCTTTGAGACCAAACTTTCATCATCCTCAAGGGCACGCTTTGCAATTTGCAGCGACTTGTCGCGCGCGCGCGCGGTAGAAAACTCCCTTAAGCTAAACTTTTCTCTATAAGACTTAGCAAAAGAAAAAGAGCAACTATCCTCGGTGCGGTCTTCTGTTTCTCGACATTACGGGAGCGGGACAAAGCTCCCAATTCCCGAAAGCACTCCGCGAGCGCGATACGCTCCCAGATACCGACACACTAGATCGGAATCGGCACTCGATCTTACGATACGCGCGGATTCGTTCGCGCTCGCAAAAAAAGAGAGACGGGATGTCTTTCGGCGAAGGGAGAAGAGGTTGCGCCGGATCGGGCGGATGGCGACGGAAGCAAAGGAGCGCGACTCTCGAGAGGATACTCTCGGAGGATTTTCCGGCGTCAGAGGTAGGAAGTCCCGGCGGGCTTTTCACAACGAGAGGCCCTCACAATACGTCGTTACGGGGCGGCTAACCCTCCCCCCGGCCGAGGGCTCGTCGAGTGGATAATCGTTTTAGGGAGGGCACCGCAGCTACGGTCCCAGTATTACCGCCTTTGTGGACGATGTTTGAACGCCGCCGGCACTCGGGCAATCAGGTCGATTCACAATCAGCGCACTTTCCGCACCGCGACCGATCGCCGCCGACGCGTCCCTGCATAAGGGAAATCGCCTCTTCCACGCAGTCGAGCACTCACGCTCGCAACGAGATACGAAGTGCGAATATTGCAGGTTTCGGCTGTTTTCTCTTTAGTAAGTCTTGGGAAACTTTTGCGATTCCGAAAACCTGGAATCGCATTCAATTCACGAGTAGTACTTCCCATCTGTCTTTCATATATCGATGAAAAAAATATAATACGAGATTCAATAAACACACATTTAAGAAATTTTGATTGTATACAATTGTTTGCAAACGCTATTGATATCGTGGGATAACTGAAGGTATGACGAACTAGGCAAGAACGGCTTAAGGCCCTATTCGAGATTCCAGACGGTGCGCATTTGCAAGCGATGATTAATTCATCGGTTCATGAATTAAAATGTTCACGATCTCCATTGTAACGGTGAATGTATCTTCATCTATTGACGAAGCAACATTCGACGCGTGAATCCGATGTCGTTACATACACGAGAGGAAGCCGTTATGTGCCGAATAGAGAGTTAATTTCGCGAGCTGCCAAAAAAATACAATAGCTGTAGCCGTCGTCGCTGAGTGAATTCCGAATGAGGCAGTATAAATCATTCATTTCCATAAAATTTTCATTTTGCACTCACTGTAACATTGCACTCTGTAACACTTGTTTCATTAAAATAATTCGTGTTGTGTCATGTCAGAAAGATATGCAAATATTTCGTAATTTAATCATAAGTTTTATTATCTCGAAAAATTATTATCTTTATTCCTACAAATATAAAATTAAATTAAAATTATGCAAATTAGTACTGTGAATAAAATGAAACCTTTTCTTTAGATTCAGAAACATCGTCTCCAGGTCACACTCTATTCTTGTACAATACAATTTAATTAAAAAAAAATAATTTATTTATACAATGATAGATGAACGTATTTACAAATCCAACATGATATGAACGAAACTTTGCGCAACTTTTATGCGCTACACGATGCGAGCGAAGGTGATTTACTGTAACGGGTATTGAGATCTATACATGCAATCTCTGGGATTAGGGACCGTGTTTGCTTATACTATGAAGCGCATACGTGTCAGAACAGAAGTACGAGACACTTTGGTCGGAATACGGATTTGTGTCCGCACGGTCCAACGAGAAAACCGGAAGCCATGAGAAATTCGGCTTTTCAGGGCTCGCACGATCGTCCAATTACCTCGTATATAGCATTTACATAACGTATACGAACGCCTATCCGTGCTCCCGACGCCCGAAACCGCCCGCGCCGCAACGCCGCCGCTCAATGTCGCCACCCTCACACCGACGGCCTCACGGCAACCGAAGTAATTACAGACGCGTTTCAGGGAGCACCGACTGAATACAGAAATTATGCAGATGGCGTAATAATATTCGCCACACGTTTGCTCGGGTCAATATTGAACTAAGCTTCCTCGTAATTCCTCACGAAAGACGCCACCGCCGCGCGTTTCACCGCCGCGCCGGTAAAAACTCGTTCCGCGATGCGCGACCCTTAAATTTTTGCCCGCTGTACCAATGAAGCTGCTTAAAATATCCGCTCGGATATATGTATGTATATCTGCTAGCCCGATGCCCGATGGATTCGCGAAAACCGTTTGGTTTCTCCACGCTTTGCAATCAAAATACAGCGCATCTGTGTGACGGCACATATTCGTCCACCGTGAATAAATCAATTGTTATTGTTGATCATATCGAAGTCAGGTACCGCAATCTTATTGCTCTTATTAGGACGATTAGTTTGCAATCCTAATTCAACAAGTGCCAGATATTTGATATTTAATCTCGAAAAAATGTTAAATCTATGATAGAAAAGTGTTCAATCCATATCTTAAACATCACTTAAATACTTAATATTCCTAGAATTTTGTATTAAATATTAGTGTATATTTTCCATGACGTGGAAGACCCAGTTAAGAGGCTAAGAGGTCGAAAAGAAGTAATTAATGTAAATTAAACATCATAATCGCACAAACGCTTAAGCACTTGTACAAAAAAAAAGAAGTGTCAAATCAAAACTTATATACTCGTATACATATATGCAACAGTCTGTAATCTTCTTATAAGAATTTCAACTTTTCATTTCAACTTTTTTTCTTGGTTGAACTTTATAAAATACTACTTCGTTCAAGCAAGTTTTCTTCGTTTAACGCAATATATCTCATTTCAAGATTTCCACGTTGAAACTAAAGATACTTTCAAATCAAGAATATTCTTTTTTAAGTCTGTACATGTTCAAGTTTGCGCACGTACACGCTTTGTGCACATCGCGTTTTGCCCGGTTTCCGCTCTCGATGCATTTGCGGCCTCGCCGAGCCGCGGGTTGCGCCGAGTCTGTGAGGTGGAGATACATTATCCGTTCCAGCTCGCGTGAGAGGAAGAGCGACCGGAGATGGAGGATCCCGCACCTTCTCGCGACGCTCTCGAGCGTCGGTGGAGTGGCGCTTTGCGGATCGGCCGTGGTGAATCGTGCCATAAATCAGCTGTTACCGAGTCAATTGAGACGTCGCGAGCACTCTTTGCGTTCCGAGTCCGCGCCATTGGTGGGCTTTTTGTCAAGCGCGACGAACTCGTCGGGGACGAGTGAGAAAAGAGTGGGAAAGGGTCGCGGCGCGGGTGTCCCGCGCGGTCGTTAAACGCAGCCGTACTCGAGTACCGAAGTAACGATATGCTAAAAGGGGGCGAGGGCGAAGAGGGACGGAGGCGAGATGGTCTCTCGCCGTTCTTCCCCGATCGCGCGGCGCGGCGCGATGATATACGGCTCGATACGTCCTCTCGCCGCCGCGCTCTTTTGTTACTCCCTCCTTCCGCAGTCTCTCTCTTTTGAAGCTGCCTTTTCGACGTCCGCCCCGTTTCTTCCGTGCCTTCCGTTCGTAACTCGCAACGGCGGCGCACTGCCATGCCGTCGGGAAAAGTGGTTCTCCGCGGTGAATTACGCCGAAACTTCCGTTCCGCCGAGATACATGGTTTCCGCGACGTAGTCACCTGATCGCGAAGCGCACTGAGGCAGAGGTAATTGAAAGAGCATGTACATTCGCGAGAAAATTATAATCGCCGCGTATCAAGCATGTGGCGCGAGCGCCTGTCCGCAACTTCCGCTGCTCCACGTGATAGTGACCATATGCCGCCAAATCCAGATGCACTCGCGACGCTGTTCGCGAAGATCTAATTATATGCGCGCGTTATTCTCTTCCTTCAAATCTCAATTATAGTTACTACTACTAAAATTAACATTGAAATATTGTTATAGTTGATTATTACTATTATACAATTGGTACAGTTATTAAATACTTTCATTGCTAATTAGAAACTGCATCATGTGACTGTACTTATCTCGGTGAATTTTTACAAATAATCGCGTGAATATAATTCAGTATTCAGCAAGGTTGAAACATCGCATTCTGATTTTGAAAAATCTGTTTTAAATTACATTGTTCAACAAAAAATGCACGAGAGTAATCATTTCTTATAGTTTTTCGGACGTTGAATACGATCCCGTTTGTCAAATTGCTTTATCGTATCACAATTTTAAATAATTTGCAGTTAAAGTTACAAAAAAAAGGTTTATTTTAATGTATTTTGGCATATTATAACTACGATATGTGACGTGTTGGAGAAGTTTTATTGTATTCAAAATTAAGTATTTTGAATAGAATATTTCGATTTAGAAGAAAAACAAGTTCGCAGTGCTACGTGAATAATTTTACAAATCCCGTCTGCGAAGTGTAACGAAGCATTAATCCGTCGCATAATTATCGAAAGTAAATTAATAACGCGTCCTACTTAGTCGAAATTCATAATCAGACCGGGTGAATACAATTGTAACTTTAGCGATGGCGCGACCGTTGTTTCAACGTCGATGCTAGGTTCGCGCGAGGGCGCGCGCGCGAGGAACTATCAGTGTTACGCTATTAAAAGTTGCAGCATTGGTGGGCGCTAGTCCCTCTAACTCGTTGAGCATTATGATTATACCGCGAAAGTTCCAAACATTATATCACTGCACAAATACGATATTTATCAAAGTAGTTTGCGCGGGAAAGTGACTTTCTTCTCGCTTGAGTTATATCCGGTAAAACTTCTTCCATCGAAAGTAGCGACCGTGTTAAGCGCCGGCGATCGTGCTCGGGGCTTGTTCAACTAAGTTTTATTGACGCCTGGAATTCGTTCGGTTGTCGCCGCGACATTGGGTCTTGGGCGACGATCGGTGACGAATGAAACGTCCGAAGCGGCGGCGGCGCGTCAATTGCCGCGAGCGTTCGTTCCTTTTTTCCGCGTCCGACGAATAAACTCGTTCGGCTTGAGAATATTTGAAAAATGACGTAGCGGACGTGTAAACGTGAACAGTCCGTGAGCGAGATATATACTCTTCCGACATTGCTACATATTTATTAGATTGTCGCCTCCGATGCCGCGTATGGAAGCGAGTCACGTCGAGACGTTAAAGAAATCAGCTCTACCTCCCGGATTTCTTCCTCGCGCAGGTTGTCTGTAAAGTTCGAATCGAACGAGAGAGTATCAGGTGGAATTTAATCATATAAATGGACGAGCGTCCGATCCAAACTCGGCCCGATACGAAAAAATAAAAGTTTTAACGCGCGCGCGGCACCTCGTCCCGTCCCGAGAAGAGAAAAGGAAATCCCTTCGGAATTTTTTCCGATCGAATTAGCCCCAGTGAAACTTTATTTCGCGAGTCTGCTCTCCCCTTCTTCGTTTTCCTTTTTTTTTTAATTTGCTGACAAAACGTGCATCCGAACCAGCGAAGCTATCCCATGTTTATTCAGAACGGTTTTCACGCGGTTTAAAGACAAACGCTTGAGAGAATCGTCATTACAGAGTGAGAAGAAAAGGAAGGTACTAACTAAAAGTTTTTCTTTTATTCGTGCTTATATTTCACAACTTTCAAAAGCACTATAAATAAATATTGTGTTTGTTCGCGTATAATTACGTAAGGTGTAAGATATACATATACATGTTCAGAAAACGGAATATTTCTTTGTCCACGTGCTGTAAAATATTAAAAGATAAAATTATAACCAATACCTTAAGTTAAATACCATTTTGTTATTTTTAACTGCCATATGCGTCAAAATTTCTTATTTTAATTTCATTGGTTTAGTTAAATTAACGACATATGTCGAGTAGGAGCAGTGGCGACCTATAGGAATAATTAAAAATGAAGGAATGGTTCAACTGACACGAATTTGACAATGTGGAATTTTCAGAAGGTCAAAATTTTTCATAATGCCGTGACTTTTCATGTCGCTTTGCGACCCTATTGTTGAAACGTCCATCTCAATTCCGCTGTGACTGAAAGTATCCAAAAGCACTGCGAAGCGTGTGAACGTGGCGAGAAAACAACAAGTCGTGTGACTTTTGTCTCGTTTTTCTGTCACGTTCGTGGACTTCGCGTGCCATCACGTCGCGGATACTAATCGAACGTAAAAGAGAGCAACTAAAGTCGCCCGCAGGATCGACGTCGCCGAGTTTTTCTTCGAGTTTTCCGCTCGGGGGGGTAGCTTCCCAGCGCTCTTCGAAAGAACAATTCGTGTTGTCGAACGAACCTGAATTCTCGTACGATGTGCTGCTTCGAACATAGTTACTCTGGAATTTTCCAGGATAGAGCCAATCGTAGAGCTTGCTTCATCGGTGCCAGTGCCTTCGAAATTCTCGACAAGTTTTTCTATGCTGGAATAGCTGCCGTCGAATTTTCGTAGATACAGTGACAAATTGATTTGACTCGTTAACCCCGCGGGAACACCTTATTTTCTTTCTTTTGCATAAACAGTCACCTGGGGCGATTTTTACACCCCAATTAAAAGTCATTGTTATTAATTACATATTGTATATTTTTTATTGTTTTATAATTTATTAGTATTTGAGGACAATATGCATAGAGATTTACTAACCATTTTGTGAAAAAAGTAAGGAAAAACCAAAAAAATATTTAAAAAATAAAAAAAGCGGCACACATTAAGCGGCTTAGGGCCAGTTTCACCAGCATCGATTAACTGTACCTTCGATTAAACCCGAGAACTGTTCCTCTAGAAAGAGACGAAGAGTGAGTTTAATCGTAAGTTATACAATTAACCGGTGGTGGTGAAACTGGCTTTTATTATGACAGTATGTCTAAAAAATAAAGATATCAATTAATAAAACGCTTTTATATTCTGAGTTTTTGACGGAATTGCATATTTAAAGATTCGTAAAAAGAATAATTAGATAAATTTATAACTATTGTTTTTTTTCTAAGCATTTACACATATGTGTTTATTGAATTACTTTTTTTTCTATTTTCTATATTAACTGTTAACTGTATAATTATACACATTATTATTTATTTGTTATAAATATATTATATAAAATAATATTCATAATCTCATTCAAACTCGTATTATTATTTATTTCGAATTTATAATATAAACTCTGACTGTACTTTATTAATTTTTTTATAAAGTAAACGGTCAGCTGAGGCGATTTTTACAGCCCAGTAAGTTTTAATAGTCTGTACTTTAATTTAAAGGTACAGCTACTAAATTTTTTCTATTATGCAGCGGATTAGGTCTCGGAACCTTCGAATGAAAAGTAGATGTGGAGTCTCGATCGATAAAAAAAAATTACTATGACATGAGCTTCACTTTTTCGACACTGGGGTGTTTAAATAGTCCCAGGTGCCCGTTCTCGGGTTAAATACATTTTCTTTATACTTACAATTAGGCTTATTAATGACTTCTCATATTATAATACCATCACACTTTTGGATTTTTATTTTTGGATATACATATATCTCGTTATATATCTGATATACTTTAACATGAATTTTACATGCTTCTTGTAGACCAATCATCAAGGTATATTTGTCTCCACGAATTGTAACAATCATTATTCTAACGTAAGTACAGAGAGTTCTAACAATACTTATATTGGCTTCAATAACTTCATAAATACATTGATTCATAATCGCGTTACAGAATCCTTTATTTACTGTTGGCCGTTCTTCATATCGTATTCTTTAAAAATTCGAAATTGCTATGCGTGCAATTAATATTAACTACGATTGTGGTAAATGATATATCATAAACGTTAATGTCAAAACAAAATTTTTTTCTGTGATTTGTGATGGCAATAGCAAAAACTAACAGTCCTATTACTTATAGAAAGTGGTACTTGTGCTATTACTTCTGACACTACTCTCCATGACGAAAGTGGAGGATTGGAATACTACTGGTTTAGTGTCATTAACGTTAATTACCGTCATTATTATAAAGCTCTTCGGTATCGTCATTGCGTATTCTGATCTGGTAAAACGCCCCTCTCCCTCATTACACAATGTGTTAAATCAAAGAAATATTTAGTGAGAATGAAATAAATTGCGTTAGAGTATGTCTGTTATTGCGTCGAAAGCTCGTTGACCCGTTCGCAAGCATTATCACACGTGTTAAGCTCGACAAATCAATTGGCCGACAGGTGGACATGAGCGGTGACTGGTCGTATTTAATAGAATTTGGTTTCGGCGTTATATTAATCGCCATTGTAGTCGCAATAGAGTTGCTCGTAATTATGCGCACGCTGACAGCAGTGGCCATTGTCGCTGCTGTATTCGGTACATTCCTCAGCTCGGTAAACATAAAACAGACGTTGCTTATACAACGAGAATTTAAAGCATCGAGCAAATGCAAAATTATTTCCCCGATAACTATTCGGCTTCAGATATCATTGATGGATCTTCATCAGAACATGAGCGTCAATTCCTGGTGGTGGGAGAAAAGGCTGATCAACGGATGCATGTATCATGTGCTCAGGCAGTACACGCTGTTATGGTGTCTACGAATCGAGGAGAAGCCACGGGTGATAACAATCTTCGATAGCGCGCCTCAAGAGCAGGAGCTCGACGTGACTGCGTTAAATAGCCAATGAAGTCCCGATCGTACGCCGCGTTAACTCTTTCTATAAATGTAACACGCGCAGCAGCGGAATTTCGCGGAATTACGATTTTTACGTTTTTCTGATTTATAGAAGATATCGCCGGCGGAATACGACGTTTCTTAAATTGCCTTCCCGCGCAGATGCTGCGTGACATGTATGTATAGAAACTCGTAAAGTATCATTAAAGAATTATATGTATATCGTGCGGTGTATCGTCGATTCGATATCCTTATGATTCATTCGATCGTAACGACTAACTAGAGGGACAGCTGGTATTCCAAAGGAAACACACTGCATATGCGTAATATCAACGTAGAAACTGAGCTGAGTCTTAAATTAAGAGACTCGGTTTTACGGCTATTATCGTTCCTTTGCTTTTTTAAGTGATGCCCCATCGAATATCTTGAAATCTATTTTACGAGCAGAGCTCGTCTACGTGCCGGCTACGCTGCTTCTTCTCAGACCATATATCTCTGTGAAGAACGTGCTTGTTTTAAGAGAAGATGTCTTAATGTCTGAGCTGTTTAATGTTTTCACAAATTTTACTCCTGATGTATATTTATACAATTGCATTTATATATTCTTTATTACAAAAAAAAAATAAAAGATTATATATGTGTCACAGTTTTGTCCTTCTTTTAAAAGTTCTATTCAATGTTATATGCTCGTTGTATAACATAAAGAAATAGGAATAGTCCCTCCGTGCCAGATGCGTGTATCTGACAAGCATTCTGCAATCCTTTCTTATATAATTTTTCACCGACGCGCTAGCAAGGCTAGCAAAGAGGGTAGCATCTCTCTCGCGTTCGACAATCGCGCGCAAAGAAAGCAAAATAAAGATGCAAAGAGTACCCCAGAAGAGCACGGTAAATATTTCGCCATCTTCAGATAGGACTTATCGGTTATAAAATGGCACTGCGGGCACTTGAGAGAACGTCGTGTCGACCGTGTCGCGATGCAACGGACACTCGTGGCCGCGAGGAACAAATCTTATCGACCTGTGGCACGGGGCAGAAGGTACGCGCACTATCGGACCACTTTCGGAAAAGCAAACAGCAGTGCCGGGCAACCGAGCGAGGAGAGAACGTGCCTCTTCTTGAATGAAAGAGAGAAAAAGAGGAAGAGAGAGAGAGAGAGGGAGAAATAAAATACGTAGCGGTCTGCAGCAAAGAGAAAGGAGTAAGACGGCCATGGGCTGGACGAGCGACGAAGAAGTAAGGAAGCACCTTTCGGTTCCCACGAGATTTTGTGGCTCGTGGTCGAGCCCGAGGGAGCCGATAGAAGCAGAATCAATTTTACGGACGGCTGGCTATCGATACTACGCCGATTGGCATCGATCCCATAGAAAGAGAAAGAGAGAGAGAAACGAGGACAAAGAGAGAAAGAGAGAAAGAGAGAGAGAGGGACGCTTCTTCTATCCTCGCAGACACGACGTGACGTAAAATTATCCGCCCTTCCAATCCGGACGTCCTCCAGCGCTTCCGCTCTCGTCAAACGAGAAGCGGCTTAGAAGTCCTTGCCTCTTTCAATTTGCAGGGACCGGCTAGCGACCGTCTACGATCGACGATGAAACAAGGCGGCCATCCGCGTTACTTCCATCGAGCTACTGCCGCAGTTCCCTCTCGACCCCGAATGATGACTAGGTACCTGCCGAGCTTATGCCTTATGAAAGCTCGCGCCGTTCCATCATACGTTCAGAGACTGCACGTATGACAGAGTCAATTTTCCCCAGAATAGAGAAACACGCTAAGCCTTCGTCGAAGCAATCAGTGCTACTAAACGGATACGGCTGTCGCGTTGTCGTTCGTTGAAATATACTGTCACGTTTTTATTTCAAGAAATAGTTGTTTTGCGTCGCAAGCTCGATGGAAGATAGCGATCCTCGCGTAAAAGTTCGACACAGAAATATGTGCACAGATAACGTGTATATTGGAAGAGGCAGAATAAATTTACCGGTTTCAATTTTTTCAGAATTGACTCGGATGAATAGCCTCTCTCGCCTAACGATTTCAATCCGAGAGACTTCGTGATTTAATCGCCTGCGACGCGAGAGAGTTGCGAGGTGTAACGGTATTGTCGAAAATCTCTCGCGATAATAATAGGCTGAATGTGATTTATTAACCGTAGCCGTTCGGTTAAGTTATAAACGATTACAAGCGCAATTAACTCGGGAAGCAAAAACGTCGAAGACCAGGCGGAATCGTGCGATACGCGCGATAGCACGAGGTGATAAAAACGAGCGATATAAAAGATGACGGTCATGGAACTATCGCTACGTGCATTTATTATTTTCATTGGTAGGGCCGAGGATGGTATTTGCATGTCGTACGTGCGATTAAACATAGTCATTTTTTTTTATTCGGAGCCAATATTCGTAAATCACGGAGCGAAATAAAAATCTATACCTTGGAAATAGCATTCCCGTGCCCACGACGCAGCTTCAAATTATTAAGGAATATTAAATCACAATTATTATAAATCAAACAACAGGATTGCATCCACGGGGTGGAACGTGCAATTGAGAAACTGTGCAAATACAAAACGGGGATATCGTTTACCAAACGGTTCGTAACAAATGATTTCGATGATTTACGGCGACGTTAAAAGTCGAGGCGCAACGTGGCGAGGCGCGTGTGCTGCGCGGTGGTCGCGTGATTCGCTTTTGCCACGGCAATAGGCGTCCAAGAGAAGATAATTATCTCGGATATCCTTCGTGCAGCCGTGAAACATTATTAAATCAGGTAATCAGTTTTTCAGAGACCCAGAGCAACGAGGGAACGAACGCGCGGAGAAATAAGCATTGCGAGCCAGTTTTCCGATTTGCCAGCCAGCCAGTAAGGCGCCGGTTTCAACGAGCGACTAACGACAGCCACTTTACGACACCCACGCTCGGTGCCTCGCCGCTCGAACGGTTATTAATTACGCGGCACCGGGTTTTCGTGTTCGCCTTCACTCCTCCCGCCTTGCTCGCCGTGTTTTCCTCACGCGCGCTCGACGACGACTCTTTGAGGCCGGTGCGCTTCGATCGGTCTCGCAACGATACTTCGCACGATCCGCACATTCTTCTTTGCCTTTATTGTTTGTATCCCATGGCCTTTCAACGTCGCCTTTTAACGTTCTTTATCATTCCTTCATATCATTTATCAGTCTATCCGAAACTCCATACAGAACTGTTTTGTTCGGAACGTCGAATTGGAATCTTTCGACACGTTCGGTGAAACTAAAATCTGATTTATATGCCAATCAATTGGCACCGGTAAACAACGTCAGATTTTTTAGAAGTGCGCGGCTCCATTAGACTTCTTAAAGAAAAACTAGCATCCAGATTATATAATCATGTGATGCGTTTAAGCGACGCTCGGCGTCGCGGGCTGGAACCTCCGAGGAAATCTTCAAGGCATTCCTTGGAGATACCGTTATTTGTCAAACGTGGATACAGGTTTTTCTTGTTTCCAGATTTCTTTTGAGCACAGCGATACACTCTGACACAACGGTTTCTCCGTCATTCCGTCCGGCACGAACGGCATTGCGTATTCTTCTTTTTACATATCGTAACGACTCTTCTCTCGCCGCCTTTGACGTTCTCTTTGTCGCGTGCCACCGGGGGGACTTACCGAGACAACGGCGAGGCCTCCTTGAAACTTTCTCATTCGTCAAATTAGAATTCGCCTTTTTGCCGATATACGACAGCGACGGACTCCCCGGGGGCTCCCCGACGACGACGACGACGACGCCTCGTCGAGACAATGGATCAAAGGATCACACAACCATCCTCTGTACTGTATTTCCCGTGGACCCTGTGGATGCCGCGCGCTTGCCAGGCGTGAGACAATCCGATGAAAATGGATCGAGTGACGGCGATGTTGGCATCGTGGATGGGTGGGAGGACTGGGAGGGAGGGCGCGAACGAGAGAAACTGTATTTCTCTCTGACGTTTCTCGATTCATCTGTACACTTCTTTCGTTTCTCTTTATTTCTGCACGAGAAAATTAGAATGTCGCGTCTACCTGTTGCAGAGAACGAGATGGAAAAGGAGCGTCGAAGAGAAAAAAAAAAAAGAACTCGAAGCGCCAACTCTATCCGTTCTCATGTTGCGCGTGGAAGGGGAACGGCAACTGCACGGCTAACGCGAGCCAATATCCCGAATAAATCCATCTTAAATCAATCTTAATAAAAATAAAATGAGAAAGAGGAGAGGAGCGAGGCGAGACCAATGAGTTCTCCTTCCTGGCGCTTCATCGACAGCCAATAAAGTCCGCCTGGAAAAACAGAGGCTGATCGAAGTTTAATCAAAGTCTTCCACTTCGTCATTCAGCGTTATATAACCAACCTCCCCCCCCCCTTTCCCCCGGCACGGCCAAGAATAAGCAAACGGTATATCGCGACCGTTCGATTGGCTCGTTTTCGCGTAACTTTAAGTTTTAAGTTACGACACCGCCGCGCGACTGGGAAACGTTCACTTCTCGAGGCACGTGGATGCAGTCGAGAGATCAATTTTGGAATCCATCATAGAAGTTACTCCGCGCCGGCGGAAAACGCTTCTTTGCTGCTCGTTCGAGACGACGATACGAAGGGAAAAAGGGAGGAGGGGGAGAATGGATAGGAAAGGAAGAAAGGGACGATCGGAAGCCCGGGGAACGAAGTGACTGGTCGGACTCTTTTATATAAGGCGACTCAATTAGGATTAGCCCGCCGCCGAGTCGGAGCCTTTCGGTCTTTGCGCGCTGATCTTCGACTCGTCTCATCGGCTTAAAGATTTACCTAAGGATCTTATTGGCATCGAGACCGAACGATCGATACGCCCATCGTTCACGGAGCCGCGCGCGCGCGCTCTCACGAAGTCACGAAATCGTGATCCGCCCGTCGAGAATAGGACGTATACGACCACCTAGCGTATGGACGTAGGGAACGGGCGAGGAAACTCCAGAAAATCGCTTTTCCACCCGGTGACGTAATAGAGGCAGCCCTTTCAATGCAGGTTATCGAGCAACGCGCCTCGTAGACGTCGACGCAGCGGAAAATTGCCGGTTAATTGAACGAATTTCAATGCTCCTCCAATGCCGGAGGTGCGTTTACTTTTCTAATTGAAGATCATGATTGGCGCGCTGCTAAGAGTACGTCGATCGTTACAGGGAACGTCCATCACCGCGGGATATCGCAAAAATTCATTTCTGCGTAATCAGGTTTCACGGCTGAGCACTTCGGTCGTGTCGCGCCTATATATACTGAATCGAATCGGAAGTGCGCGCGAAGTCGATACGCGAATCAAATCAAAACCAGACCAAAGTTCTTTATCGTGTCACATTGCCGTCGTTTTATCTGCGAAGCGTACAGTCGCAGTTTACAATGTATCGGACCCTCTCTCGCTCTTTGTCTCTCGATTCCACGCATCGGCAGGTGAAATCTCTCACCTCTCTCTCCCGCGTTATTCCGCTCGTTCCCCCTCTCTCTCTTTTCCCTCTCCACCCTTGTTCCTAGCTTCTGTCGGAGAATAATAAGTTTCCGGCGATGTGACCCGTGAAAATCGAATACGCTTGCACCGGTTGCAGCGACAGCTCGGTCGACAAGGCAGCTCCGCGTCCGGTCGACTCGGTTATGGAAATCCCTTCGGCGCTGGCTCATCACTACTGCCGTTTCTCCATGATGTTTCCAGCGAGTTCACTTCTCGCCCCGATCTCTGTTCAAAGCCCGATAGCGAAATCTCGTTATTTCATACCTTGCCTGCGATAACGAGAAAAATTGCGTCTGGTTATACACCGCGCGACGCGACGCGACGCGACGCGACTCGGCATATAGGAATTCGCCGGGCAATATTTTAAGCGCTTTATTACCACAGCTAGTCCGCGTGACGTTATTAAACCAATGATATATCCGTGGAAGTATTTTAAGCATCACTTACGCGGTGAGGTTTTAAACGGCGCGCGATATCGAAATACCGAAAGACGTGTTTTCCCGCCTGTACACGCTATAAGCAATTATATATATTTGCATAGAGAAATTTAAATATCCTATGATATAAAATATTCCGCGTCCTGTTATAATTAAACATCGCCCTGACACGTGCATGTAATCCACTTAGGGACATATATTAAATTGCGATGGGAAGAAGCAGAGCTGGGGAGATCCGGACTGCGCTATTATGCGATACAGGTAATTACATTAAAATATCGCTTTACGTTATCCGGCCGGCATTAATCTTTACTTCTCAGTTTTTAAGTTGTTTCTCCCTCGAGGGGGTTATGCCTACGTCATTCCGCATAAAGTTCGCAAGGACTGCAAAACTTTTCCCATAAATTTGCGTGTTTCCTTCGCCATTTCCGGGCTCGGTACATCGATCATCATAGTAATTTCTCCATTGCTTCTGTATCTTTTACGCTGACGATCGCCAAATTCCTTCCAACTGGCGCAAGTTCTAACGAACCTACCTAATTAATAGACAAATTCCGAACAATCTGCCTAATTAAGGACCAAATAGTCGTCTTTCGAATGTTGCCAAAACTATATATCGTTTAACTTCGGGTAGCATTTCTAATTATGTAAAATCTTTAAAGTATTTTGCGTCATTTATTTTTATCACATATTTATTCATATATTTTTATCATATAGTATATTAAAATGTGTACACTGTAAACATCATGATTAAAAAGGGACCAATTTCATTCTATTTTCATTTCAAATTTGAAGACTTTATTTTGTTTGTCTCCGATCCGCGATCAGAGTCGCATAAATATTTAAAAATCCCATTAAGTCAGTCAGAAAGGAACGGAGAAACTCGGCTTTTCCGATCAGACACAAGAAGTTTACATAACATTACGTAGAACGGCGGAAACTTCTTGCGAGGGGTGACGAAGTTCTATTCGGCGGCCGGAGAGAAGGACGGACCGGAGGTGCCGAAGGGCATGATCGCGAGGGCACCGACTTGAATAAACCGCCTCATTGTTTGCCCGGGGCTCGATTACGGGTTAATAACGTTACCGTGACCCTCCGTCTCGCACGGTGTATACACCCCGGCGGTTTTGAGGAAGACCGCATTGCTCGCTCGGTGGTAGCAACAGCCGGCGCATAAAGGAGTCGATCGGCCGATCCAATTACTGACTAGCTGTTTCTTGGTTCGTGGCTCGTTAACGGGAAGAAGATGCCCGGTGGAGCTTAAGGAGTTCGTAAGACTTCCCTCGTATCTCCCGGGGAACGTCTCGGGGAACGCGACCGCGATCGTCCGCGCGGCTTGGGTTACTCCCGCAAAATTGCACGCAAAAACCGAGGCGCGATGGTCGCTCGCGTGGGTCTTCTTGGTGGGCTCATGCCGCTCATGGGGGAATTGCGAGCTGTCGGCTAAGATTTCTCTAAGCCGGCAAACCGCGATCCGCCTTCGCCGAGACGCTTTTCGAGGGCGCAACGACGTGGCAGCACGTCGTAAGAAATGGGATTATCCGATATTACTATCCTTTATCTCGTTAATAATATGTAGATATTATTGAAATGGAAAATCCGAAAGCAAAGTCGCTGGTAATACTGCTAGGAGCTGAGAAGAAGCGATTGTCGGAAATTTGAAAGAAGTTCAAGATTAGGTATTTAGAATCCACTTTAAGAAAACGTGTAATTTGTAGTGCTCCAGAATTACAGACAATAAATAAATTGTTATAAATTTATTAGAAATAGTTCATTAATTTTAAACGGGCACTAAAATAAAAGCTTCTTATCGAGAAAGGTTATCAATTAAATTAATTGTCACTGAATTTTATTGATTTATTTAAAGATGTTACGCTTTCGTATCTTAAAAGATGCGTTATTCCGGTTAAAATTAACGACGATGGGTATAGGAACAAATTAATAGCCGATTGGATAAGAGCAGTCGTATATAATGCTGCTTCGGATCTAATTATGCCGCGCAGAAGGACATATCGAGTATCGCGCGCGCAATTTACCGGCTTCGTGCATCGGACGGCAATTAACGGTCGTAAGGAGAAACCGGTGCACATAAAATCTGAGAAAATGACCGAAGCGGGGACGCGCGGGGAGAGGGTTTATTCTAGCTCGGCGCGACGCGGCGACGTCGTCGCCAAGGAGATCCGCATAGCCGGAGCAGCCCGCGACCTTGGTCGAGAGGTCCGCGAGAAAAATTACGGCGGATTGTAAAAGAGAATTTAACGATTCCCGTCTGGCCGGCACGCCCTCGCATCGCCGAAAACAACGAAAGCTCGCACTCGATAATTTGTGGCTCGCGAGCCACCGGCGTGGAACCAGCCTCGCTGTAATTACCAAGGTAAATAATGCTCTCCCCGGCTGTCCAATGGCGTAACTCCGTCCGCGAATAAATCCGACTCTATATACGTGCCCGGGATGTGGAATACGCCGCGCCGCACCGGGCGTGCGTCCACCGAATGAGGAAACGAAGAGATCGTTACGATAATCACGGATTCGTTTTTTGCTAACGGAGATTTGTTTCGCCGTGCGCCGCGCCGGGGAGAGATTACATTTCTGGTCGCGTTTCCTAATAAGCTGCGGTAAAGTATCCGGCTAATATATTTCATACCAACGTCGCGTGAAAGCGATTTTCTGAACCATATCCCGGCATCATCGCGATATCTTCGATAATGGACCTCGACTTGATCTGCTTCAATCTGCTACAAATTCTTAAAGTCAGTCACGTAAACTAACGAGCATAATCCGTTCTGCTCCGCTTTAGTAAGTAGAATTTCCATTTGCCTTTCACCGTCATTTTTTGTACAATATATCTTATAATTTCTCCTATCAACTATACTTATTTTTATCACATTTTAGAAATATAATAGTTTTCTCACAAAAAATGTTTAGTTATATTTATAAAAAAATCTTTTATGTGCAACTTTTAATAAGATGCATTGACTTAAATCAACCAAATCTAGTCTCAATTTATTTATCTTCGCAAAATCGTATCGCAGCAATATTTTTTACAATTCTTCTCAAATTATATTATCACGTAAAAAATTTAAAGAACATTTTTACACGCATGATAAGATGTAGTAACAAGTGAACCAAATCTGGTCTTAATTTGTTTATCTTCACAAAATCGTACTGTAGCAATATTCTTTGCTTCTCAACTCTTCTCAAATCAGATTATAAAAAATTTTATTTAAAAATTTTTTACGCGCATAATAAGATATATAGTGACAAGTGAACCAAATCTGGTCTCAATTTATTTATCTTCACAAAATCGTACTGTAGCAATATTCTTTACAATTCTTCTTAAATTAGATTACTATATTTAGAAAAGGAGCAAAAAAGAAGAGATTACTTTATAATTCTGCTTATAAAGGAGATAAAAGCGCAGAGCTCCTTCAGAAGAGACATATACTACCGATTCAGTCCAGCTCGTACATCAAACTTTCTTCCTAAATCCTCAATTAAAAGATTGAGTATTGAAGATAGGAGGGATTATAAGATTGCATTTATTGTCATGACGCAGTTCTTCTCGCGTCGGAATTATCTTGGCAGCTATCCAACGCGGCGCGAGGTGCTCAAAACGTTTGGCGAAATGAGAAAATAATCGAGTCCACTTGAAATAAAGAAGAAGTTGAATAAACTGCGGTGGAAAAGGCTGAAGGTGCTGCGGGCGACGACAGATCGCCGTCTACTTTGCCGACGTCAATGATTCTCGAAGCAGCTAGGAAGAAACGCGAATTTCCTCATTCCCCATTCTTCCGCGTTTGTCCCCTCGCGCGCTTATTTTTCTTCTCTCCTTCCGGGGGTCTCCTTCTCTCTCTGGTTCTCATTTACTGTAAACGTCTTTCTGCGGAACGTTAGCGGGGCGCAACCGTGAACCCGATCGCCCGAAACCATACGAAGGGAACGACGTCGGGCGATGGACGTGTTTTTCGTTCTTTGATCATCTACGGCTCAACTGAATTAGAGATGAAGTTCTGTGCGATGGCTGTTCCGTGTACACGGTTCGTTCGAATTGTTAGTCTTTCGTTATATCTCGCGAGCGCCCGCTCGATTTACAATCGCCTCCTTTTCCGCACGCCGAAGACCGATCGCGCTTCTACTCGAGCTTCTGATCGAGCATTGTCTATACATTGCCTGGTATTTGTCTCTGGCATGTTGCTCTTCGAGAATAGATAGTTCCCTATCAAAATTTACGCTACTTTATAATTGTATTTTTAAGATGTTACCGTGTATTCATCGCTAATATTGTTACTGAACCGCCACGGTCGTTGATTTAAATTAGCAATCCGAATTAAACATAAAGTTGTATATAGTTTTAATAAAATACGTATCTCTATAATAAATCTCTATAATAAATAATATAAAAATGTATGCGTGTTTTATTTACTTTATTGTTTAATGTTATATTGTTTAATAAAATTAAACAAAGATATATTTTCTTGATTCCGTTCATATTGGTCCTAATAGATCTTACATTTATGAGACTCAATGTTCGGGAAAATAAAGGTGTTTGATCGTAACATATATCACGTCCTTATTATCGGGGAATAGCACCAATTTTAGTGGGGAAAGTTGCCAATTTGCGCGGAGAGTCGAGGTCCCCAGAGGCACCGCTATTAAAAGTCTTTGGAAATCAATTGAGCTGAACGGGAGATCTCGAAGAGGGTATCGGTAAAGCACTTAATCAATCATGTGACATATAAAATAAATTCAGAATAGCGCGTGTATGCATGCCAAAACTTGTTAGCGTAATAACATTAAATGTTCAATCAAAACATATTTATAAAATATATTTTTTATATCAATAGATAATATTGCAATCAGAGATGCAAGAACTAACCCACGTTTTTTTTTACTCAGAAAAAAGAATGTTTTTGATTTGAAAATATCTTTCATTTTAACGGAAATCTTGAAATGAGATTATATTGCGTTAAACTTGCTTGAAGAATACTTGCTTGAATGAAATCATTATATAGTATAACCAAGAAAAAAATGTTAAAATAAAAAGTTGAAATTCTTATAAGAAGATATAGATTGTACATAAGCAAGATCACACACTATAATCTTCTTATAAAAATTTAAACTTTTTATTTCAACATTATTTTCTTGGTTGCACTGTATCCTAATGACTTTATTCAAGCAAATTTTCTTTAAGCAAGTTTTCTTCAAGTAAGTTTAAAACATCAATATAATCTTATTTCAAGATTTTCACGTTGAAACTAAAGATATTTTCAAATCAAGTTAAATCAAGAATATTTGTTTTCTCTGTATACTCTTAAATATTCTGTTAATGTTCGCGTAAAATATCGTAAAACGTTTCTGCACACCGAGTCCTTTCTTTCAGCGGCGAAAACGTTTCTCTCGACATTCTAACGTAAGTACCGCGCCATTCAGATTCGAGGGGGGCGTCCAATTTGCGCCGATGCCCGGTGATCAGGGTCATGTCCCCGCGGGTCGTGTGATTTAAGCCTCGTTCTAGTCTCGTCAATGGAAAAGAGAGCGACACGAGAGGAAGAATGAAGAGACGAGTGTTAAGCCGTGCCGCGCGGGGAAGCGCTCGTGGCGGCGCCGCGCGGGGATTCGATGAAAAGGCAATTAGCCGAATGAAAATGTAACACGAGACCGCACGTGACTACGAAATACGCGGGGGGTTTGCGGCTGCCCTTCCCGCCCCCCCCCCCTCCCTCCCCCTCCCCCTGTTCAAGCGCCCGCCTGCACACTCGTACATGCATGCCGCGTAATTGTCACTTTGTCAACGTGCATCACGCTTAAACCCCCGAGGGGCTTCTCCTTGTCGAGCGTGAGAATAGAGAGTCACTTCTTTTAATTGGCGCGAGGAGCCGGCCGTGTAAGAAGACTGGCGTAAAGAGGATGCACAGGAAGCGGAGTGAAACGGAAAAAAGAAAGGGGAGGTATCGGAGACGTCCGAGGAAGAGAGGGACAGAGTCTTCCGGTCGCGCTCATAACGGAAAGTCTCGTGGAGTAAAGGGGAGTTCATGTCAAGCAGAGGCTCCCCTCGAAGTTGCGGAGATGAGACATAAGACATGAGGCGTATGTGTATGTGAGAGAGAGAGAAAGAGAGAGAGATGCTGCCAAGCCGCTGTAGAAAGAAGAAATCAGGCGTGATCGAGCATTCTCCCGCGTTTCGCCATCGTCTTCGTCTTCGCCGTCGCGTCGGCTCGGCTCCCCCTCCGAAAGAGCAGCAGCTCCGACACAAAGGGCACTCTCGCGAGCGAGGGAGGGGGGGGAGAGGAGGAGTCGTTACTATGCCGCGGTTCCTCGTCTTTCCTTCCTTCCTTCCTTCCTGTCACTTCCTAACGATGTATTTCCCGCTATTGGTTTCCCGCGCGAACAATGGTTAAGAAGGGGGCGAACGGGGGCGATCAAGGGGGGGGGGGGGAAAGCGTGAGGAAAAAGGAGTAGATAGCGCACATCCTTTTCTCATCCACCGGCTTTTCCTCCGCTTCATGGTATATACGCGCAAAACGATAGGAAAAGAGAAGAAGGGGAGGAAGACGGAGGAAGAAGCGACAGAAGAATCTATCGAGGAGCGAGAAAGGAGGCAACAGGGCCGGATCAATTGGAGGTAATCCCTCGGGTAGAGTCTCCCGCTTCGCAGAGCGTGAAATTCTTCCTGTCTCCTCGCTGCACAGACCTGCTCGAAGAGTGGCCCTCTCTCTTTCCCCACCCCCGCTCCTCTCTCACACGCGTATACCGGGGGAACGTGTGAGTGGGCTCGACGATATGCACGTACACGTCCTCGCTTCCGCGTCCTCCTCTCCTGCCCTAATCGCTCCTTATCCGCCTCCTCGAACGGGGCCGAACGGGGGATACGCGCCTTGATTCGAGCCAATTACACCGGCGGTTCACAATTCAATTTCACTTACAGAACGTCCCAGCTCTACGACCCGCAACTCGACGTATCGATTATCGATCTACTTTAGTTTGCGCCAGCCGAAAGAGCGAGTTTCGGCGGAACCTCGCACTCGGGAGTATCCTGCATCGCGATGCGAACGCAAGTGTGTAAATAGAAATAAATAATTCGCCGCAGTGAATAATTGAGCAATATGAAAGTCATTTAGGGCCCGGGCACATAAAAAAATTTAAGCAGTAAGACGTAATTAAGCAGCAAGGAAATCAACAGTTTGGATTCGTTACCGTTTACGTTATGCCTTAAGTTTCTTGACTGTGATTGGCTGATTTGCTTAATGTTTAAGTCTTATACCGCTTAAGTTTTTCTATGTGCCCGGGCCTTTATTTCCCGCTTAGTTCCTTTCTCTATTTTAAAAATAATTGTCGCTACATTTAAATGGAATATATAAATTTTCGTGAAAACGCGGAGTATTTTTACTTGCCACGCGTATATCGGTTCAGCTTGAGGGTAGCATTTTTCTCGCGAATCAAATCCAGGCGGGAAAAAAACTGTAGGTTGCCCACTTGCACATTTTTTATCGGCACGCCAGTAATTGATCACCGGCGATTTTTTCATCTTTCTATCTTCCTCTTCCTTTGCCTTTGCCACACGTTCCGTCGCCCTTCATCCGGCCGGAGAGAACGAAGAAGCGAAAAAATGAAGAAACGCGGATGAGAGGGAGGACCAAGGGGGGATGACGGTCCGAATGAGTATCGATGAGTACGACTCGCGTGGGCGAGCCCGCGGCTTCTCTCCTTCTCGCAATCTCGTATATCGCATCGCATTGTTTCTGACATCGGAGATTTATATTTGCCGCCACACGGCCGACCACTTTTTCCGTCGATTGAGCTCATTGTCCGCGAGACGATCGTGATTAAGAGGCGCGTTAACGAGCCGCATTGAAGCGGCTTCGGACGCGGACGGCGAGTGCGCGCGAAACTCGTGCGCGCGCGCGCTCGTTTCACGGAAGATCGGGAGATTCATTACACTTACGTGTAGCCGATCGCGAAAAAACCGGAAGGACCCCCGGGCACACACACACTCGCAGAACGCTGCCGTTTGCGGATGACCGGTCGCAACGTTCGATAAATTTCTGGCGACGCGCCATCCACGTTTCGTTTCTCGATTTATAGCATTTAACGGGACGAGTGTTTTCGCGCGGATATAGGGCCGCGCGCGCGCGCGCGCGTACGTCACGCCCGGCCGAGCAATCCAACAAACGAATAAAAGGTAAATCGATCAAACCGTTGTTCGTTTACTCGTTTTTTGGCGGATTAATCGAACGGACACTTGCTCGCTTCGGTCGGCCGGTTACGTGACCGATTATTCGTTTTGATCGGGCGAGTCAAATGATTAATTTCTTACTCGCTTGGTTAGCGCGGCAGTCTTTTTAAGATATGTCAGGCTAATCTTTATTTATTATTAGAAATGTCAAATAGCAAAAAGTATAGAGATGGTTTATAGTAGGAAATGATTTTAATCGAATTCCAAGCACTGAAAAAGGCACCGTAAATGTAATCTTTATATACATGCTAATAATTATATAACATTTTTGTCCAGGAAAGGAGCTAGATGAACATATGCCGTGTGCGAAGGAATGTTCTCAATTAAGATGCGGACCCGTGTGTGCCATGCTACTATCTGAAACGGAAGTTAGGCGATGGAGACGAACAGACAAGCTCTAAGCTTGAGAGAGCGATTTCATACACGATGTAGCAATCTACTTGGGACGCTTTGAAGCAACTTGTGGTTCGAATTAAATTTCTCGCGGCGGACTTCCGTTAAAACCGACCGAGAAGGCGACTCCCGAGTGCGGCGCCAAGAGACGATAACATCGGGCATCGCACGTGTTTTCATTTTACGTGTTGTACACTCGTATCCGCGTACAACCGCCAAGAATATCTTCACGCCGTGCCCGCACAGAAGTGTCGCTAAATAAAGCTCTAGCTGCATACTTTTTACGCTTTAGTAATTAAAAGATCAGAGTTAAGAAAAAAAATTATTTAGAAAAATAATTATTTTAATCTTGTATCTGGATAACAAAACGAGAATATATTTTCAATAAACTTTTAGCTTTTTAATTGTAACTTTTTAATTATACTGATAATAAGTAATTAAAATCTTAATAAAAAGTCAAGCTATTAATTAATAACAAAGTATTTAGCTATCACAATAACTACTTTGATTTAGTATTCGTTCAGTATTAATATGTACTTGTATTTGCGAGACTATATAAACTGATATTCCTCAACGTAATAAAGTTTTTAATAAATGTCGCAGCGTAGATGACATCCGAGGCATTAATCTTCGGCATATAAAATAATTCGCATGTACAAGAAAACGTAGTGAGACTTCCGCGAAGCTGTTGTCGTGACAACAAAGCCGCCACCCAGCGTAACGCCAGGTACTTCGGGATCGACGTTAAGGAGCCGACGATAGATCGTCGTAGTGACGGAGAGGTCGGTCGGAGGGAATTTCGCTCGTGGAATATGGAGAGGCCAGGGGCCTGTCGATCGCCCCTAAACGACGTGCATTCAAGCTCGCGTCCGTTGTCATGGAAATCGAAGGACGACTTCGTCGTAGGAACCCATTGAGAACGTGACGGCGTCAACGCGTTTTTCGCACAAAAAAAGCTGCGAGATTTCAGTTTTCTGATATCCGTCATATGTCGTAGAACATGCGGACAATGTTGGCATTTGTAGTGCTTTCGCGAACAAGACTGCCGCTATTATTATCAATGAAAGTACGCGTAAAAATCCTGTAACTCAAAGACTCTCAAAGAGGTAGATCATATTGACGAGAGAAAAGTTGCTTCAGAATTTCTAATGATTAAAAGAAATATTATTACGAAATACGATTTACTGAAAGGTACGCAATTTCAGTCGATTTAGAACATTTAATACTTCGCGATACTCATGTATATTTAATTATGCAAACGACGGGAGGGACGGCTGCCCTCGTGCGATTAGCGAAAGTGGCGGATATTCGTCAAAACCCGCGGCCTATCTCGCTTTATCTGGACCTTCAGACCGGAATGAACTTAATCCGTAATCTGCTTTCCGGGAAAATCACATTCGCAATCAGGGTTGGGGCATATCAAAAAGATTCGCGCATGAACGACTCGGCGAGCAATTATGTTTCTTTCTGCCCGGAGAGTCTGCTCGTCCGCGAGGAGCCAGCCCTCGGACTCGTGTCCTCTCTTAATTCCGCGCCCTCTTAGAACGAAAAAGTATATCCTCTTAATATTCCCCATCTCCGAGAGAATCTTTCGGCGCGGAATATTCGCCCGTCAGCCCGAAAAGTAACCGCGTCGCAATTTGAAAAACATCGCGTCGCGCCTCACCGGGATATTATGGTTGCTCCTTGCACACGATCTCTTTTTTTCTTGACATGACGCGCGACATCCTGAGGCCCCTTCGTATACGCGGCCGCTGCCTTCTTGTCAAATATTGACCTTTCAATGTGAGGGAGGATGTGCTCGCTCTCCCTTTCTATCTCTCTTTCCTCGGCGGGAACATGTCGAAGACGCGTCTCACGGAGAAGAAATGAGATTTCGTCACGGATCGGAGCTCACACGTCGAATGCAAAAAAATAGCAAGGGGTTCGAAATATCATTCCCAAGATTCTCCAAGATTTCTCCCGCGTTTTATTCCGACGTGAGACATGACGACGATATTATTGTTTTTACACCGCGCCGGATTATCGGTGAAATATGTAGCGGCGACTCTGTCGACGACACCTCATTAATTACTCCGGAACGAACGGTGCTAGGGACAAAAGTGATGGTAGATTAAAAGTAGAACTTTAATTAAATGAAACCATTTTAAGAAAAGATTAAGAAAAAGAGATTTAAAACCGGCCTGCCAGCATATCATATCATAATTTACGTTATATCATAACTTAGTAGATGCCCTGTAAGGACTTTATCGCGTAAAGTACTTTTTATATTTAAAACTTTGAGCTCTTATTTCCGTATATATCGTTGAAAGAGATTAGTAACTTTTTGTTTAAAGAGAAATTAAGATACAAATATAAAAATTGATCGATAAAATTATTCCACCACAAGGGTACAAAGTTTGAAGCTTCAAAAAATTGAAGCGCGTGGAAAAATGCTTCGCGTACCCAATTTCACGGTCGCGATCATAAAAAGGGATTTACAGTGAATCAACAGCGTTGTATTATCGTCCCACTTTTTACGAAATTTCGTATATCGCAACCAACAGTCCCCTCACAGTCGTTAGCACGCCACAAACGAGGGGTGACTTACCCGAACGTACGCGAACTTGTTAATTGCCGATATAAACACTGCAGTTTCCGGGCTGGCGCCAGAGACGCGAGCATCCGACCCCGTCGTCAAAATTCTCCCCCAACGATTCTGGTTTTATAACACCAATACCCGTTTTACAACGTTTTCCTGATGAGCACCGATCGGCGGGGTTGTCTAACGAGCGAATCCCTATTTTTCTTCTCCAACCTTCAACTAGCTAACAAAAACTCGATTCTTGCACAGACGACGATTTTATTATAAAAATTGCCGATTTTCACACCACACGAGGATCGATGGCGTTTCTTTTAAAACGATATTCCAACCATTTTGGCTGGACAGCTCGTCGATCAATCTCTTTATATCTACTATCTTTTATTACTCGTGAAACTGCCGTACTGCGTGTAATAATCCCTGGTGTTTTTAGTGGCGATCGTTTGTAATTCTATTCGACAGTTTCCTCGCGATAAAGCAGTGATGGCATTCTTAGTCAGTCGTAATAACCACGGAATAAGTTTGCTTGCAGAAATCGTTGGAAATTTACGTTTTTAGCTTTTATTGTTATAGGACCGTTTTGTGAAATAATAATATGAGAGCTATCGAATTCGAATCGGATCAGAAATATCGCGCGTAATCAATGAGTTTTGTGGAACTTTTGCAAGCCAAACCGAACGAGAGAGAATGTGGAACACGTTGATACGCGCGCATTTAAAAAATGTGTTTGCTTTTCATTCACGTGATTCCAAATCTATGATTCCGCCAGTTCGATACACGTTGGAGCGCGCGCATGCCTGAATTGTGATATAACCCGACGCGTGCAACTCCCGCGTCAAGATATCCGTGCGGTAATTCGAATTTCAAACAGTCTGGCGAATTTCCATTGTGCTCGCAACGCGACGTATGTAATTGCTATGCTCGGATATCTGTAACTGGCTTGTTGCCGCGCTGCTGATTGGATAGCACGCTAGGTATATGAAACGTTCTCTCGCTGGCCGATTTCAACGAGATTTCAAATTATTTCAATGCGACGATGGCCCAACTTTTTAGCGATTTATCGCAACGGCTTTTCCATGCAGAAATCAGAGAGTTTGTCTTGCAAAAGTTGTTGTTCCGATAGTTTTTTCTTTTTTTTTACGCGCTTCTTTCCGCTGCCAATTGTATGTACTTCTCTGGTTATCACAATCGTTCAATCAACAACCGAAGCGAAATTACCATAGATCACTGTAAATCTCATCGTTAATTTAGGAAACGAGGGGGAGAATTGTCCATTAATCAAAAATACAAAAAGTACGTTTCCTTTTTTTTTACATAATGCATATCTTTTCCGCCGTACACAGGTGATCTCGTCACAACCAGTTTCATGAGATTTCTCCGCGGAAGGGACTTGAGTTATTACACAGCTTTCCATATTTACGATATTAGCGCGAGGCTAAATTGCTGTCTTCAATGTAATAATTTCTTCCCTTTTTCTGTTGAGAATCCTCACGCCCTTGTTCGCAATCGCATGTCGCCCCACCGTTTTCCTACGGGATGACGAAAAACACCTACCCTCCCGCAGAATTTGTTCTCGCCAGGAGAACCGAAGCGAAGTTCTCCCTTTAATCCGTATCTCGCGTTCACGCCTCGATTGCCAAGTTACGCGGCATAGTTATTAAGAGAAACTTTGCCCCACGGACTACCATCTCTCTCTCTCTCTCTCGTGCTATCTTTCCCATCCCCCCACCGTCCCCCTATCTGTCTATCTATCTCCTCTATCTGTCTTTTCCATCTCTTGCTTTCCTGCTACTGCCGTTTTGCTGCCACACTGCTGATGTTGCTGCTGCTTCTGCTACTGCCGCCGCTGCCGCTGCCGCCGCTACTTCAGTGTCTCCAAACTTTCGAACGTCGCAGGCAGACCGTGAAATCTGTCCCCGACGAAAATTCCAAGTAATTCGTCGACGATGCTCCTCGCGGAGGCGGCCCCACCGTCGCTCATCGTCGATCGAGTTCCCCAAAAGCGTACGTCTCTCTCGTCATATATCTTCAGGAGACAGACAATCAGCCGAGATTCGCGCTTTTCTACAATGCCAGCTAACGGGAGAACTCTCGCGTTATGCGGATTGTTTCAAGTTACGCAGTTCGTAGAAACAACGCGGGGTAGCAAAAAGTTTTGAGCGTCTTTCGGTTACGTCATTGGCTTCGCCGGATCTAATTAATCCAGTTAAGAGGAATTAATCCGAGTAATTATCGGTAGAAGAGATCCCAAAGGATCGAGATTATCATGCAAATTTTTAAGAATAAATTCTGCGCGTTTGATCTTAATTTTAGTAATTAATGGAAAGCCTTGTGTGTCAAAAGCCTTGTTTTAATCAGATAAACCTGTAAGCTGAAGTCTTTGCGAATTAGGGATCGGCCTGCTCAATATGTTAATGTTGCGCAAACATCGAGACCTTTATCGCGCGGCTCGACGCCGCCGCGCCGCGCCACGGCAACGATAAACATTCGTAAAGTCGCAACAATGATAGGGTAAGCTAACCGACCCACTCCGGGGAAACCGGCGGTATCCGGCGCCCTCGGATCGCGCGCAGGAGAGAAAGAAAGAGAGCTCCGCACGACCTCCGACCTTACGTCGTAACCGGTTCGAACCGGGCACGCGGGTAAGCACTACCTCCTTTCGTACGCGGGCATGCAGTAAAATAAGAAAAGGGTTCCCGTGGGAACGGCGATCACGCGCGAGGCCGGAATATCCGGAGAGAAAAGCGAGAGGAAGCGAGAGCATGAAAAACCTAAGAGGCTCGATGCACCGAGAAGACGGTGGCATGGACGGCGAAAAATGTCACGTCACGTCGGAGCAGAACGGAGGTTTTTTTTTCACGTGGCAGCGGCCATTACCGTTGCCACCGACGGCAGTGCCGACGACGACGACGTCGCAGACGAGGACATCGGTGCGACGCGCTGGTACTTCGGAGGTGAAAGTTTCACGAGGGTGACCGAGGAAAATTACAAGAAAAAAAGAGACAGAGAGAGAGAGAGAGAGAGGGAGAGAACGAGAAAGAGAGAAAACGAACACGACGACGTGTCTCTCGTTTCGAAGTTCGAGACCCCGCGCACCGATTACTCTCTGCTACTTCGTTGCTCCTTCTCCCGTTTCGTCCGTCCCATCTGCCGGCTCCGCAGAAAGAAACAAAGTTTATTCGTTTCGAGGTAAAAGTCTCCCTCCGATCGCCCCCCCCCCCTCTCTCTCTCTCTCTCTCTCTCTCTCTCTTTCTCTCTGCCGGCCGCCGCGTAAAAAGGTTTTCGAGAAGCTGTAAAAAACGTGATTAAACGGCGGGTACAATGTAACTGCCCGTTGGATGTGCACGCCGTCAGAGAAACTTGGAAACTCGCGACGATCGGGCCGCGCCGCCCCTCATCCGGCCTCGCTCGCTCGCGCCAGTCTGAACCGCTAATTTAAACGTCGTCCCAAGCAAGTTCGCTTTCTCCTCTTGATCATTTATTCGTTTTTCTTTCTTCACTTATACTCTCGCATTAACAGCCACAAAGAAACAACCACGGGCGGGCTGGCTGCCCATCGCTTTAAGAGCGAGTCCCTACCATCCGCCTCGCTACACAGCCGATTGACGAAATAAATCGCAATCGCAATCGTGAGTTTTGCATTTTGTAAACGTATGCGAAGCACAAAGTCTCATTGTATCATTTGCTACCCATTACTCGCGTCAATTTCGGACATACGCGGGTCCGAGGCCGAGCCCGAGCCGAGGGGGGGCTCGAGAGGCGAATGGAGCGGGGGACGAGGTCGTGCAAAAGAGGGCGATCCAACGATCCGGCGGATCGTGCAAGGCATTTGCGTACGGCGGAAAACAATTAATGGGCGCGGTGTATCCGGCACACTTGTAAAGCGAGAAGGGTACCTGGCACACACGACACATGGCCCATTACGAATTAATGTAGCATTTCACGGCGAATTAATTACACGGAGCGGAGCCTCTCGAGTGCCCTCTGAGAGCAAAAGAGTCGGGCGAGCCCGGCTGACTCACCGAGGTACTCGAGTACCAAATCGTTTTAATGGAACAACTGTTACCCGTTGAACGTGCGCAACCTCCGATCGAACGTAAGTATTGCAGCAGTGATGCGTTCCTTTTTTTTAGGGAGAATCGCCAAGTAGGTTTTGCGTGCCTGGAATAATTCATGGAATTATTCGGAGCTGCAAAATTTGACGCAAAAAATTCGATTTTTCATCAAATAAATACTAGCACGCACGTCGAAAACTGTATCGAACATTTATTTTTAATTTAAACTTGTTGACGTTCGTAATTTGTGCTTCGTTATTAGCATTACGGTATAACTATAATTATGACAGCTGAGATGATACTAATGATAAATAGCCAAACAAAATGCAAAATTAATGTGCTGTTTAAGCTTTTTACGTGAGAGCTACGGCGAGTAAATCCAAGAAAAATGTGCGGACGTCGGGCGGGCAAGAACCTGATACCGTAGGAGAAATGTACCACTTAAGCGTACACGTACCGCGCATCTGCAAGAACTATTTTTCATTAATATATTCTACACTCCGTTTTAGACATATGACGCAGTGATTTTTATCTAAACAATATATTGTTTTGTTTTCCTAAAAATTCCAGAGTTCCGAGTTCGGCAAGTGTACGCAAAATTAGATAAACTAAAAGCAATTAATATGCCAAACCTCCCAAATGTATTATTTTTACACGCATAAACATCTAAAAATAGCACATTAGACTACTAAAGCTCTTATTACATCTTTTTATGTGTTAAATTACGTCATTTAGTACGTTTAATCGTATTAAATTTAAAATTAATACATTCAATTGTGTTAAATGACGTGATTTAAAACGGTAAGAGATGTGTGAAAAGAGCTTCAGCTAAAATAACACATTTGGATTTGCAGTGGCTTAGAGAAAAAATTTTACGGTCCGAACTGGATTTTCACTGCAAATCCAAGTGTGTTATTTTTACACGCATAAACGTCTAAAAATAACACATTAGACTGAAGCTCTTGTTACATGGTTCTCTATGTGTTAAATTACGTCATTTAGTACGTTTAATCGTATTAAATTAAAAGTTAATATGTCATTCAATCGTGTTAAATGGCGTGATTTAAAACGGCAAGAAATGTAAAAAAAGCTTCAGCTAAAATAACACATTTAGATTTGCAGTGTTGGTAGCCTAATACTATTGTATATATACTTTTTTCGAACTTACAATTAGTAAACCGCGCGCTGATTTTTTGTCGATCTTAAAACATAGCTCCCGATCTCGGAACAGTAAATCTACAAACTTGAATCGATAAACGATTTAAAATTTGATGCTAACAAGTATCTTTAATCAATTAATATTAACTGAGTTGTCAACTTAAGTTATCAGCTCTAACAAAAGTATACATTATTAATAATACGAAAAATAAATCTTTTCTCTGTTCGAGGATTGTTTCCAATCCAAAATTCTGTCTACTAAATAAATTCCGTTCCCAATGATTCTCCCAGTGTCACAGTTAAAAGGATTAAAGTTAACAAACTCCTGTAACCTTGTTATTTCGCAGCGGGTATTTACACATTGCTGATTTTATTTCTTGCGGGACGCGACACTGCAGGGTGAAAAAAGAATGGCGGGACGCGCGACCGCTAAATTTCGGCAAACGAAATCTCGTAGGTCGTGTATCGTGCGCCGCGCTGCAGCGGCAACCCTCGCACCGTTCCTCGTTCGATTTATGACGCAATCAGATACCATGGCGCACGGAACTGACCATAAAACATGGGAAACTACGTTGTCACCCAGTGGTAGTGGTACAGTCCCGGCCAGAAATCATCGTGTCGGTTCTTTCATCCTGTGATTTTTTATTTTATTTTTCCTTTCCCGCCCTATGCCACCGAAAGTCGGTCCAGCAAAACGGAGTAAAAATTATTACGCGGCCGCGCGAACGGTCGCGTCGAATTAATTATTCCGCGCTTTAATAGCCGACGATAATTTGCGACTTCGCCTGCGCTGGGTACCCGTGCAACAGCACCGACAATGCGCGATGCACCCCGGTACTACATCATCCGCGGATGTTTCCCATTTTTGCCCACAAATTTATAGTATAATTGTAGTATAATTGCGGGCTACGCATTCCGGTTTACGGGAGAGGTACTCGGCCGTGTGTCTCGCGCCTCCTGGTGTCTGGGGTTTTTGACGCGGCGCCATATAGAACGCGCGTCGTCGATACTACACGCGCGCGACGCACCTGTCACGTTCGTCGAAACGTCCATAAAAATGAGCTGCCATTCCGGGGCCGTATAATCTCGGGGAACGACGCCTGTCGTTTAAATTACCGCGCGTGTATTTTTGTCAAAAATCAATACGTCGGCGATTGCGTCGCCGGCGGCGCGGCGCGGAGCGGCGCGCGGTCACGACTCACGGGTAATAACCGATGCTGCCGCGAACACGGGTGCGAGAGACTACGGCGCGGCGCGGCTTTGAGAATGATCCGCCTCTCTCCAATATTCGCGGATTTTGCCCGGAACGCACACAATTGCGGACGCGGAGAGTGTTTTTCCTTCGGCAACCACGGCACGTTCGACCAGTCCCTCCAGCAGCGATTGCAACTCGATAAACCAAAATGATTGGCGTGGATCGTGTTACGCGTATCTTTTTTTTTTCCTATCCGATGTGATATTTTTCGCTAGCCTTTCCCCCCGAAAATGCTATGAAGTATATTTTTTTTTTCGAATCGCAACAACTGCTATGATAGCCGCCGCGCCGTCGAAAAAAAAAAGAAAAAAAAACAGGATCGCAGCGTCACCGAGTTTTTAATTCGATCAGCGTGACTCACGGCGCGGCTACATGCCAAGTGAAAAATCCATAAACCGTTTCGAACGCAGTTTTGTCGTGTCGGATGAACGACTGCCGGCGCGCGCGGTGCGGCGGACGCGCGAGCGGTAAAATCGACAGTAACCGAAAATCGAATTATTGCGCTACGGGGCGATAAACGTTCGTTGGCGCTCGTCCTGGCGTAGCGCCGCCGTTCGTTTCGATTTCGATTAATCGAGCAAGGCGCCTCGTTCGGACGCCCGAACGTCGCTGTTTTCGTGTTCCTCGTCACTTGGCGCGCGAGAAAGGGAGAACATCGGGCGAAGAGGGAGCGAGAGAAAGGGAGCGAAACGTTTGCATGGCACGGTATAGCAACCGGCAGGGATAGATTGGCGTCGCGGCGCGGCAGCTTCGCCAATTCGTGTAAATTGCGTCTGAACTGCAATGGACTGTGGCTGCGTGCGAATTATACTGCAAGTTTGCACGCGTTTTCGACATCGCTCTCCCACCGTCCCGTCCTTGTGATACCATCCATGCTCTTTCCCAATATACCTACGGCGGGAAGAACCGCAACGTCGTGCGGCTTGTCCGTTTTCATCCCCTTCCGCCGGGAATAAGCCAGCTTCCTGTTGTCCGATCCCCCTCGCTCCTCTTTTCTCGACGAGCGATCTCGAGCTCATCCCTGTCGACGGGAATCCCGTTTCCCGCCGTCTCGTCTTCGCGCAGAATTACGATGGATATTGGATCGGCGTTTCCGGCCTTCAACGTTATATTGCGATGCAAATAATATCGTGGATATCAATCTTCGCCAGCGCTTGCTATCTTAATATCATTATCGTTCCTTATTACAGCGAATTAAGATCTTTCTGACGAGTTAGCGCCGCTGGAAGCATCGTTATCCTCGCCGCTACGAGCAATCGCATAAATTGCACCTTTAAAAAGACGAACAATGGCGTGGGAAATTTATGATCACACATGTATATGTGTGCGCTAACGATGATATACCTACTCCTGGTATTGTTTCGTTTTTCAAATGGAAAAGAAGGAGGTACCGAAGGAGATTTCGAACTAAGCGCGCTAAAAGAACGGATCGCTCGTAGAACTATCAGCACTACCTAACGGTTTGAATACCGCATGCGGGCATTCAATCAGGAGAACGAGGCGGGCGAATAATAATAACGAGCGGCGCATTGCTCACGCGCAGAATAATTGGAGCCACGCAGTTAACTGCATAGATACACAAGTTGGTCAGCAACTGAGAACTTTATGTACTCCGCGCAGAAGTTGCGGAACGATAGGTTGCCTAACGAAGCAAAGTTCATTCCTGCCGATTAACGGACGTGCGGAACGACTGCTTGCGTCGCACCAGCAGCGTGCGCGAGTTTCGGACGTGGTTGGCATGAGAAAAGACGCGCGCACGCATTCCCGGCTGAAAAAAAAGGCTCGGAGACGTGTCGCGGACGTGCGAAACGGAGACGCGTTTGCTCGTCTCAATTACCCGACTTATTCTCTCAACGCCGATATATTTCGCGCGGCAAGAATTATGAGCACGCGAATAATTCTCCCGCTGCTCGAGTCGTCAATTCGTTCGAAAGGGCACGCGGCGATCAATTCAAAAAAATAATTTTAAAAAAGAAAAGGCGAGGGGCGACCTGTCATCGTGCTTTAGTTAGACGCAGCCGCGAGTTTACGCGGTGTAACCGGTGTTTACGGACACACGAGGAGGCGTTCGTCGCGGCAGGAGGGACTGGGAGAAATCACGTCGTCGGCGGTTCGTAAATCTCCAAAGTGCCATCGCGCTTCGATCGTTCCGATCGATCGAGTGATTTAGAGCGAGCGGCCGCGCGCGTCGCGTGACTCCGCCAGTTCCGCCGTTAACGACTCGTCCGTCGTGCAAAAAGTCGATCTCGTGTACCTAGAACGGACACTCGCGCGAGGGCGAACGCGATCTTGAATATTACTGCATGCTCACGTCCGGAACAGTAATTTCTGCGATCGAGTCGCCCGTTTTCTCTCTCCTCGTTTGAAGCGGTCTCGAGGAAGACAACTCTCCTCGTTCAGAAAGGGCCACTCTCGCGAATTTTATTTCGCGTATATCGCCTTATCAGCGATACGGACTGCAACACGATGGAAGAGCCCACCGTGATGATATTCATTCACCCCTGCCGTAACTGCCGCTTTACTATCCAATTCGCCGTGGAAGGAGCGCTCGGGGGAATTAGGTTCGTTCCTCCTCGGGAATCTCTTCGGGAATTTGCCCTCGTCATCGGTCCCGGGAGAATCGGAAACGATTTTCGGAGCTCCTTTTCCTCGCGCGCGCTGCACCTCCTCCCAATCGTTTTTTGGACGAAGTGGATGAAAACGGATTAGGAGAGTACTCTAGGCGGAGACGCCGAGACACAGAGTACCGCCTCAGTACTATACGCATTATTATTCCTCAAAATGCCAATAGTAACGAAACTCGTAAAGCGCTTCAAATAATCAAACATGTTGCGTTTGAAAAAAGTGTGAACACAGATTTTATGAAGAAATGTATAAATAAAAGAGTTAAGACTATAATCGGCCTAATTGGCCGTTATAATTGTCATGACAATACGACTATTGATTTTGGTCAAATTAATCGTCAAGACATTTTCGGGCTAATGAGTTTTGGTCCTATTAATTGATGTAATTTTGTATTATATGTCTTGTATTTAAATAAAAATCCATGGTCGAAAATGTCTTGACGATTATCTGACCAAAACCAATGGTCGTATTGTAACGACAATTATATTTGATCGATTAAAGTTTTAATTATTTATCGGCGAAGTAAAATGTTACTTGCTCGGTATATAAATAAATATGTAAAGAAGCAAAATCTTAAACTGATATAACAGCGAGCGCGGAACGGCATTAGAAAGAAAAATACAAAATTCGAGATTTATCTTTGCAAGAGAAGCATTTTTTCTCTTTCGGTAAATAATCGTGCTAATAACAACATTATACCGAAGCGAAATTCAAATATAATTAGACCTGCACCGCAGATAAATGTGTTAGTTGTGAGTGTGACTCTGACAAGTTTTTAATATTTCTCTTGCTGTAATTACGTTGGTTAAGATTGCGTTCTTTTATTTGAAGAGACATTACGACGAGCAAGTAGGAGGTAGGAGGTAGGAGAGCAATTTTTCATCCCGACTAATTACGACGAGATTATTTCGTTAACATCGCAATAAAAAATTATACGTGTTCCATGGTGAGCACCCTATTCAACTCGCCTCCTACTCGAGGACTTAACATACAATCACGCGGCACACCCATGCCACAAGCGCAACACAAAATAATTTATCTCAATAAAAATTAATTAATATAACGAAGTATAATCGTATGCATTTAATGATGGGATTAAAAGCAGTTTGCTCGCGACGTTAATTATTTCTCGTTGTCCTCGCCGATGTCACTTGTTAAAGTCTGCAAAAATACGCGTAGCATCGTCTCCACTCTCCGCCACGCGGTCATTCTTTTTCCCAGCTCGAAAACGCAATCGACCGCCCGCGGCCGTGGGAAAATTAGCATTAATTAACCCGGATGTGCGGCAGCGGAACTGGTGGCGTTTCGGACGGCGGAGCGCGGAAAACCGGAGAACGTGAAACGCGCCAACTAATAATTAATCAAAACAATGACACGTAGGACAAAACGCTTCCCTTAACAAGCTAGTGCACAACGCCGAAGCACGTCAGATTGACTTTTTTTTTTGTATTTATTTCCCGACAACGACGACCGTCGCGCATATGAAGCATAGAAGTTCGAGCGGAGAGTGACTGCTCGTTAGAACTGCGGCGGAATGGAATGGAGTTTTGTTTCTCGAAACAGGATGGAGGAAAGGCTATGCCGGACCAACCGCCGTCTCGCGCGCGCGCGAGTTCGCGTAGCCCCGAGCGCGAAACTATGTAATTTCGCGCCTGGCTAAACAGGTGTCCCGTACGACGGGGCACTCAAATAAAGGTGAAAAGCGATGTGCTTCGCTATGCGCGGCCGCTTCGGCCGCTTCGACCGCGAGGCGGCGATCCTCCGCTTCAGGTGACTTTCCTCCTCGCTTTATCTCTCACCTCTCGCCGTGGAAATTCGAAGGACGCGCGAGTCCGGACGCAATTAAATTTCACACGACGTAGACTCGGCGCGAATGACCCTTGATCGCCGTCTCGTGCCATGCCATTGTCACAACATCTGTCAGGAGGAGGAAAAGTATTTATGGAATAAACCCCTAGGTACAATATATTGCTAACAATAAGTAGTAACCCGAAAATTTTCGAGAAACTAAGTTTTAATTTCGCGTTACAACTGAATCGATCCATATGATTTGATAAGAATGTAAACATTATATAATGTATAAGGAATACAATAGAAAAACTTTTCCAAAATTAAAAAAAATATCAGTAATCAAAGACATGCTTTAAATA
>JASTWK010000574.1:0-114464 GCA_030770225.1 Temnothorax unifasciatus
ATATATATATATATATATATATATATATATTTATCAAAGAAACATATTAGTTTTTGAATAATCCTTTTATTCTTATTCTATTTCATTGTATCAATGCTCAAATTATCTGTCTTAATCTTCGTCATAAAGAAATGTTTTATTGAGATAAGTGTCAAATGGTACATTTATTTTAAATAGAGCATAAAAATTATTAAAGCACAACCTTCAAAAGAATCATTCTTATAAAAGGATCATTCATCATAAATCATAGCACATAAATTAATCATGCACATATCACATATTATATGTGAAAGCAATAAAGCATGGAACAATACGTTATTATCTGTTTCGTCTCAGAAAGACCCACGCTTTATCGAAGAAAAGAATTAGCAATGAGACGTGTATAATTTGTATAATTGCTGAGAATCAAAGTAACTCAGCTTTAAATCATATAACGTATTAATCCAAGTAGCGATCGAAACGATATTATTAATAGTAAAGCTTATTATAATCGATCGTTCAATGACGAAAAGTACGAATCGAGAAACGCATCGAAAGATCGAGAACAAGATTATCTAACGGTACTGCCGAATATTATCTTTAGTACACCGTGGACTGTTGCGAATGTATCGTAATATCATTGAAAGTTAACTTAAAGAATATAGAAAACGCTTTATACAACGAATTATACTATCTAATAACGAAATCTCCTTTTACATAATAAGATCTGTCGTAATAATGTAATATACAAAATGGCCATTAAAATAAATGTAATTTAATATACTGGTTGCAACCGTTATGAAAATACCGAATACACACTGAGCTCAGTTTTTTGGAACAAGCCAGAAGGCTTCCCTTTCTGCAGAATGCAGCGACTTGAAGTGAACAGATCGCGCGTTCTCTGTAACGAATGTTTGAAATGTAAACTGGCAATGAACTACGTCATACCAAGTTTAACCCAGCTCACGAGTTAATCACTGAAATTAACGTAAATCGCAGATTTACCTTAGAACTGCAGATTTTCCTTATCTCGTGTATGAAATCCTTAAAAGGATAATATAACTGGCTTCACGCCCATAAGGGTACTTTCTTTCCACCGGTAAGGGCGTTAACGTCCTGCGAGTGAAGAATCGTCATAGACTGGCGATGGTCGTTCTTCCTTCCTTCAGATATAAAAAATGCCGGACGGCCTTCCTTCTTTCGTGTATTACTATACGTGTCGGTTTGCGGTCCCGTTAATGTGAACGTCCTCTTGTCGTATATCAGATTCTCGCTTTATAACTTTAGGAAAATTACACGACCGCAAAAGTACAGATATTTACAAGATATAGCTAACGATCGTTCAACGCAATATCGTACGATGAACCGAATCGTCTCAATCCAGAGAGCGTGATCACTCGCACGGTCGAAGGAAGAATGACCGCTCATCGCTCGCACGCTCGTGCTTGCACGGCTCGCTCATGCGCCGTCTCATTCGCCGTCTCACTCACACCTATCGTTACCGTGTCCGCATTCGTGCTCGAACCACGGTGGCGTGCGGACGTTCCTTCTCTTCCGTGTTCCTGTGCCATACTGAGTTTTCCTGTGCCGACCGGTTCTCGTGTCGCGCGGGTCTTAAAATAATCGCGTCATACGCGTTTTTATGTTCCATTACTGGAATAACCGGGATATTAAGTTTATTAGAGCTGATTTTGAGAGTTTCTTCGTTTGATACGCAGCCCAGCAAGGAAATGCAGGGGGCTTCGACCACTCGCATTCCCGATTCCAGCGAAGACAACCACACGCAACGAAGAATTTCCGCACCGTTAAGCAGGTTTGATGAATTCGCTAAAAATAATTGCAATAACAACGCGGATAGCTTGCCCTTGAGCCTCGACGATTTTCGCGCCATACGATCTCGCTCTCCGTCGAGAGAACGTGTTTCTTCCTCGGATCTCGATAACGAATCGGCGGATTCCTTAGATTCGGCTATTATAATGGGAGGGAAAAAGATTAAAAAGAAGTCTAGCAAACAGCATAAATCCAAAGATTCTCGCGACAAAAACGATACAAGTCCATCGCCCTCGCGAGAAAAAATTAACTTCGCAGTTCAGCATACATCGAACATGGCCGTGCTAGACGATAACAATCGCGCGCTATCCTCTCCATGCGGGGTATCGGATTACAACGCGGGCCCCAACAAAAACCCCGAGCAAAACAATTTGTCGGAAAAACATAACGATAACAGCGTGACAAATTCAGTAGACGCGGCTGCTTCTTCAATGGATTCTGCTATGGAAACCGATTCCGCGTATCATGATGGTGACACGAGAAGGGGCGTAAAACGTCCAACGGAAGATAATACACCCGTAAATAAGGGAGGCTCGTCGTCCTCCTCCCCCTTGACTTCTTCCAAAAAACACCGTAGAGAGGCAAACCGATATACCTCCACAGATCTCCCGCCTTTTTTCGTCCACTTTCAGTACGCGGAGACTAGCAAAACTCCCGACGCCTTATTAATTTCAAAAATTATCAACGAATCCCTTGAAGAAGACATCGTAGAAATTCGTACGATCGGAAACAATAAAGTCAGAGCCCAATTCAACACTTATCAAGCGGCAAATCGCGTCATCGGACATTCCGCGCTTAAAAAACATAATTTACTCGCATTCATCCCATCTTTTAAAATTATGCGTATAGCTATCGTCAAAGACGTTCCGCTCTGCTTCTCGGATGCAGAACTATCTCAGGAAATCGAGTCTTCCATAAAAATTATATCCGCTCAGCGTCTTAATCGGCGTATTAGAAAGGATGGAGAATCCACGTTTTCTCCTTCCAAAACTATTATGATCAAATTTGAGGGGCAGATTCTTCCTTCCGAAGTTTCCATATTTAAAACAAAGCTAAGAGTAGAACCGTACATTCCACAAGTCCAGATCTGCTTTTCTTGCTACACGATTTGGACACATCAGCTCGAACTGCCGCAGCAAGGCACGTTGTTGTAATTGCACCCTAGAAGCACACACCTCTAAAGAGGATTGTCCCAGGAAGAATCTCCCCCCCCCCCCTATGTATTAATTGTAAGGGCGAACATATACCCACGTCCCCCACCTGTCCCGTTTTTGTGAAACAAAAACAAATAATAGACATCGCAGCCAGGGAAAATATTCCATATTTAGAAGCTCGCAATAGAATTGAAAATTGTCAATCTCCTTCCCTTCAATTCAGCCCTTCCAATTCATTCCCCCCTCTTTCAAGCACACCCAGCTCTGCACGCTCCTCTAAAAGCCTCCGATTTAACCTCAGTTCGACACCCTCTTCCCACAGCTCACCATCGGCATCTTCGCCTTCGTATGCAGGAATCCTCCGCAACGAATCTCCGTGCAAGTCTACCAGCCAAACTTCCCCATCTAGTCAGACCCTCCCTAGTAATACAGATCCAGCTAAAAATCTCAAAAAAATCAGACAAGCACATAATACTTTCCTTATTTCTCCTAATAGTAGAGACAGAGATACAAACGATCATTCCACCACATTCACTTTTCCCAGGCTTGCAGAAAACTCTGATTCTACCCCTCTCTACAATTCGTTTATCATTATTGCTAAAGCCATCATCAACTTTATTCGCAGCTTACCAGATTTTGCCCCTGCAGTCAAAGAATCGCAAATCTATAATATGGTACTTCAGTTATGTACCATTATTCAAAGTATTTACGGATTGTAAATGCCTGCCCGCAACTCTAATTCGAACCCACACTCCAGTTTTCGCATTCTCTATTGGAACTGCAGGGGGGCTGTACACAAAAAATCGGACGTCGAACGACTTTGTGAATCATATGATATCATCTTTCTTGCTGAAACCCTCTTAAAACCGCACCATACATACTCTATTTTCGGATTCAATATTATACGCCATGATAGTGATACGGGCAAACAAGGCATCGCGCTTCTCATTCGCAGCAACATTAACTATTCTCCCATCAATCTCAACAACATCTTAGATTCTGACAAATCAGTTGAAGCCATAGGCGTAAAAATCTCCGTCAACTCTACTAGTACGGCACTTTTCGGACTTTGTAGGCATCCGGGTGGCCCTTGTCCCCAGAACACTTGGCAAAAAATCTTTAACTTGGCTAATTCCTTTCCTCAGTCCCTCTTGTTGGGCGATCTCAACGCCCATCATCCATATTGGGGAGCCCCAACACCCAACTCAGCGGGTCGAGTTATTATGGATATCCTTGACCGATTTCCATTTACCTTGTTAAATCCTAACACTCCAACCTTCATTCCCCCCCCCCCCCCAGGTATATCTCCTTCACTCATCAATCTCGCCATCGCCTCCTGCAGCTTTGCTACTCTCCTAAATGTTAAAATACTAAACGATTCACGCAGCAGCGACCATCGACCTGTGGAAGTCACCGCCAATGCCAAAATCAAAACCAATTGCATATTTTCCCATAAATACAAATTTACCAAAGAACAGTATAAAGCTCTCTCCTGCGCTTTTCAACTCCGGGCACAAGACATTGAAACGCGTGTACTCGAAGCGGCTGACAACGAACTTTTATCTCAATATGAGATATTCATAAATTCACTCCAGAAAATTACCGAAGAATTTTCCACTCCCCCTCCTCCTAATCAAAATTCCTTACCAAACAAACATATAAATATGGACGATCCCCAGAACCGATCTCCTCCCTCTCCTTGGTGGAACGCGGACTGCGAAGCGGCAATTCGGGCCAGAAGCAAATCTTGCAAAACGTATCGAAAAAATCCAACCGTCGAAAATTATCGGATCTACCGCGGGCAAATTACTGAAACCCGTAAAATTTTGAGAACCGCCAAGAGAGAGGGATGGAAGAAATTTTGTGACTCCCTCGATTTCATGACTCCCACACCCAAAATATGGAAAATGATCAAAAGGTTTAGAAATCGTAAACTAGCCCCCTCCTCCGATTCGTCTTCTATTTCCGACACCTTAGCAGAAGAAGCAATGGCCACCATCACTCCGCCAGCCTGTACCGCCGAGAACATTAATCTCCTCGACAATAATGTCGCAGACAGTCCTCTCAAATGGCTTGATGATCCTTTTGTATTCAGCGAACTCCACCACGCCATAAACTCGTCCAAAGGAAACTCCAGTCCAGGTATAGACCGTGTTGATTATAAAATCCTAAAAGCCCTCCCTCCCTCCCTTAAAAAACTCCTTCTCAGAATTTTGAACAACCTTTTTACAGAAGGCATTTTCCCTGACTCTTGGTCTCACTCCCTTGTATATCTCATACCCAAACCGCACGGAAGAGGGGTTCGACCTATTGCTCTCACCTCTTGCATTCTCAAACTCATGGAAAAAATAATCCTTAATCGCATCCACTGGTGCACCGAATCAGGTACAATAAATTTAATCCCGGAACACCAATACGGCTTCCGCAAATTTCGTTCCTGTTCCGATAATCTAACCATTTTCACCACCGAAATTCACAAAAACAACCTGTTAGGAAAAGCCACCATGGCCCTTTTCATCGATGTTAAAGCGGCCTTTGACAACGTTGTTCCCAGTATTCTAGTTAGCGATCTCATCGACTCCGGTTTCCCGACAAAAACCTGTCAATTTGTAAAAAACCTCATCATTGAAAGATTGGTACAATTCGTAATTCAGGGCAAACTTTCCACCCCCCGCATTTCTCGCAAGGGCACCCCCCAAGGCTCTGTGTTAAGTCCATTCCTCTTCAACTTCTATCTCAAGGATATTGCCTCTAGATTACACCCCAGGGTCAAGATCCTTCAATTCGCAGACGATATCGTGATATATGCTTCCGCCAAACGTATCAACAAAGCCATTCGCTGGCTTGAAAACTCTCTCGCCAACATCCAAAATTACCTCTACTACCGAGGCCTTGAAATTTCGCCCAGCAAATCTCAGTTAATGATCTTCTCTAAACAGAGAATTCACAATCTACAAGAACTTAAAATTAACATCGGTATCGACATTATTTCTCCTTCCAGATCGGTCCGCTTTCTGGGGGTCATTCTCGATCCACAGCTCACCGGTAATCCACATTTGGATTCAGTTATAGACAAAGCTCGCAAGATCGCCGACGTCATTACAGCTCTAAGGGGGGTCTGGTGGGGATCTCACTCGCAACTCCTTCTTAACATCTACCGCGCAGTTCTGCGAGGCTATGTTGAGTATGCTTCTCATATCTTCAGCCTAAAATCTAGTCCCAAATTTTATCGTCTTGAAATCATACAGAATAAAGCCATCAGGGCCTGCCTCGGATATCGTATTTCCACTCCAATCAACACCATGTTCGCCGAGGCCAAAGAACCCCCTCTCAGATTAAGGCTTCATTTCCTAGCTACCAAATACCTTATAAAAAACTTCTCCATAACCAATCATCCTGTAATCGAATCTCTTTTCCAACTAGCAATCACAGCGCGCGAAAACGAAACAAACAACTGCCAACAAAACAAAATTCCCCTCTTAGATCTCTTCCTTCAAACCAAACCTTCTACAATCTCCTTACATGCCTCAGTGGCCCCTCCCCCCTTTCAACACTCCTATCAATCTACTCTTTTTACCCCTCCACTTTATCGTCCAGACCTTGACCTCCTCAATTTGATTAACAGAATTCCCAGATCCACCGTTCAAAATGTCTTCCAGCAAGCCTTTGGTCCTATCATGCAAAACACTGTAGTCTTCTACACTGACGGCTCCAAGATAGATCCCGGGTGCTGGGTGAGAGCTTCATGCTTCTCGCCTCAGCTTCAACGTAGCCTTATGTTTAAACTCCCCGCCCAGGCTTCGGTCTTTACGGCCGAAGCTTGGGCAATCTACAATGCGGTCCTTCTAACGTTTGATCTTAACGAGACTAAATACACCATTGTCTCTGACTCTAAAAGCGTCCTTGATGCTCTCTCAAACCCTGTTACTTGTCGCTCCAATTATCTCATCCCACTTATAAAAAGCAAATTAATCGAGGCTAAAACACGCGGAAAAGAGATTCAATTCATCTGGATTCCATCACACAAGGGCATCTCGGGCAATGAGATTGCCGATGTACTCGCCAAAAATGCCATCCGTCTCGGTACTGTCTCTCCTTCTTTTAAGCTACCCCACTCTGATCTATTTATTCAGCAAAAAGAAAAATTATCCACGGAATTTCACAATTATTTATTCAATAGAGCTCGACTCAAAGGCAATCATTTCTTTCGCACAATATATATCAATGCTCCTAAATCTTGGTACTATAGATCACGATTAAAGCGAAACGCCGTAGTTACCATATCCCGACTGAGAGCGAATCATTATGGTCTGAATCACAGCCTTTTCCGTAAAAACATTATTGACGACGGCTCATGCGCTTGCGGGAATCCGATACAAGATATTAATCACATCATTTTTCACTGTCCGCTCACTAGTGATAAGGCTGCCCGCCTTCGAATTGCGATACAAACCAACGCGGGTTCTCGGTGCGAGGATGTCTTCGCAGTATTAAAGAAACCCTCAAATAAGATTTGTCGACTAATTATGGCTTTCTGCAAAACAGTTGATATCAATTTGTAGTTCGCGCACTCCGCGTGCGCGCGCACGTATGTACACGACCAACCAACGGCACGTTACCCCCCCCCCCCCTCTGCAACTCCTTCGATAGTCCACCACTTTCCCTTCGCAACCACGTCCGACAACTCACGAGCATATCTATTCATCGGTCTACGAAAGACCAACTGGAAACGTTACAATCAAGAGTCGCAACCACGTTCGACAACTCACGAGCACATTTATTCATCGGTCTATGAAAGACCTACTGGAAACGCTCCAATCAAGAGACTATACAAGCAGTGGTAAATGCTGGCCGTATTGTCTGCTGAAAAGCGGCACGAGCCAATTAAATAAAGAAGAAGAAGAAGAAGAGTTACCGTGTCCGCGGCGCAACGTCGAACCTCTCCCTCCCCACGTAATCGTGGTCTGCGGCGCAACGCTGTCTGCGTTGATCACGCGGAGAGATACACCGTTTAAACACGAACACATAAATGAAACGCATGGACACAAGGACACAATCTCTCTACCTTTTACTTTCTCTCTCTCTATTTCTTTCTGTTTCTAACAGTGAAGTGTGAAAAAGCTCAACTTTCTGTAATAACTTATTTTCAATAATTAATAATTAAAAAATAATTGACATTTTTAATTATAATTATAAGGGACTTCCGTTTCCGGAGCGTTGATAGTGACAGGTGAGAGTATAGCAGAGAAAAAGTGGTAGCGAAAGTGTGGTTTGGAAAGGCTTGGAGAGGGCGAAAACAGCGGAACAGGGAGGCGTGGAGGTGAGAGAAGGCGGAGGCGAAAGGGTTGAGAAGGGGCGGAGGCAGTAAGAAGGAAAAGAGGTAAGGAAAATAACGGGTGAGAGGTGATCGTGCGGCATAGACTAGAGAGTTTATAGAGGGGCGATAGACAGGAAGGCGGCGTCGCGCAAGCGGGCATAGGCAAGTCAGGACATAGAGGGGACAACTATAAGTTTCAGTCATATAGGATAGATAACGAGTAAGAGAGAAAGGCAAAGAGGAAAGCGGCGGATGGAAGCAGAGAAGGAAATAGGATTGGAGAGTGAACAGCAGGGAAATAAAGGAAAGAGGAGGGAAGGCGAAGGGGAGAAGAAAGCAAGAGGCAGGCCTACGAAGGCGGAGGAACTTGCCAAACAAAGAGGAAGATCAGACAGCCCAGGATCGGTCAGAGAATACATCCAGAAAAGAAAAAGAAAAGAGCAAAACGAAGAAGAGGCGAGAGCTGCAGAGAGAGAAATCCTCGAAAAATTTAACGAGGAAAGAAGGATCAACAGATCACCTCCAGCTAAAGTCAAAAAAGAAGAAAAGGGGGAAGGAAACATGGGGACTGAAGACCTGCTAAGAGAGATCCTAAGGAAAATAGAGAAACAAGAGATAGAAAAAAAGAAAGATAAAGAGGAACAAGAGAAAGAAAGAAAGAAAGATAAGGAAGAGATAAAAAACGAAATTAAGGGAGTAATGGAGGAACTGAAGAGGAGGGAGGAAATATGGGAGAAGCAGAGAAAGGCGCTAGAAGAAAAGGTAAAGACGATGGAGGAGAAGATAAAAAAGTTAGAGGTGAAGGGTGCAGAGGGGAATGAAGGTAGGGAGTTAATAGGGAAAATGAAGGAGATAGAAAGAAGTATGGAGATGACGGAAAGAAGAAGGAGGAAAAACAACATTATCGTGAAGGAGGAGAAGGTAGGAAGTGACAAGGAGAGGAAAGAGAAATTTGAAAAGTTGATGGATGAACTAGACAAAGAGATTATAGAAGAAATACAAGAAATAGGATACGGAGACAATAAAATGAGATTGTTAAGATGCAAAAACTGGGAGGCAAAAAGAGACATTATGAAGAAAAAGAAGGAGCTAGGAAGGAAATATGGAAGCTTTCTAAACGATGATCTCACCAGGGAGGAAAGACTGATACAAATGGAGATAAGAAAGATAGCAAGGGAGAAGAGAGAGAAAAGAAAAAGAGTTACAATTGGCTATCAAAAGATGTGGGAGGACAACAAGGAATGGAGATGGAACGAGAGCAAAAGAAGATTAGAGGAGAGGGAAAACTTTCTTAGAGCATAAAGAAGAGAACGAGGACAAAAAATGCGGGGAGGAAGGAGAAAGTATAAGGGAGGAGGGAGAGAAAGCCGCAGGAGGAGACTATAGAGAGGAGGAGGAAAAAGATATAGAGGGAGAGGAAGGAGAAAGCAGGAAAAGGGAGGAGACTAAGGTGGTCTTCTGGAACGTAGCGGGTATAACCAATAAGGATAGGGACTTTTGGGATGGAATAAAGGAGTGGGACGTGATTGTTATGATGGAGACATGGATGGATGAGAAAGGATGGGAGAAGACGAAAGAAAAATTACCAAAAGAATTTAGATGGAGAGTACAGATAGCTACCAGAAAGAACAGGAAAGGTAGAGCTATGCGGAGGCATGCTATTAGGAATAAGGAAAAGTGTAGAAGAGGTAAAGGAAGGAAGGGAGATGGAAGAGGAAGAAGGAAGAATAGAAGGTAAGATAAAAATAGGAGAGGAAATATGGAGAATAATAGGAATATATGTAAACAACGATATAGACAAGAAGTTAGAAGGCTTGAAGGAGTGGACGGAGGAGGGGGAAAAAGGAGTAAGGACCATAATAGGTGGTGACTTTAACGCGAGAACGGGAGAGGAAGGAGGATGGGAACAGGAAATCGAGGGAATAGGGGAGGAAAGAGGGAGAAAATCTAAAGACAAAAAAGTAAATAAAGAGGGCAGGAAATTGCTGGAATTTATCGAGGAAAGGGGATGGATGATATTTAACGGAGGTATGAAGGGGGATGAGGAGGGAGAATTTACATACACGGGAGGTAAAAGTGAGACAGTTATAGACTACGTAATAGGGAATGAGGAGGTCAGAGAAAAAGTAGAAAGACTGGAAGTAGGAGAAAGGATAGACTCAGACCATCACCCAGTAATACTCTGGGTGAGAGGTAGCCCAAAGAGAAAGCAAAGAAGGAGAGAAACAGAAAGAATAAGAAGAAGAGGGATATGGAGCGAAGAGGGAAAAACGCAATTTAGGGAGAGACTAGGTACGATTGAAGGAAAAAGAGATCTGCAAGAGGAGATAGAGGAAGGAACGTCGAAAATAAGAATAGTAATAGAGGAGAATGAAAAAGAGAATAAAAGAGGGGCTAGCAGGAACAGAAAAGGGTGGTGGGATGAAGAATGCAGGCAGAGAAAGAGGGGGGTGAGGAGAGAACTAAGGAAATGGAGAAAAGGAAAAGTAGAGGCGGAAAGATATAGAGAAGGAAGGAAGGAGTATAGGGAAATGTGCGAAAGGAAGAAGAGGGAGGAGAAAGAAAGGATGATTAGAGAGATAGGAGAAGCGAGAACGGAAGGAAAGGTATGGGAATTGATAGGCAAAGTGAGGAAGAGAAGGAAGAGGATAAACGAAGAGATAAAACCGGAAAAGTGGAAGGAATACTTCATGGAATTGATGGGGGGAGTGGAGAACAGGGTGGTAAAAGGGGAAGGAGGGGGCAGACAAGAAGAGGAAGGGATAGAACTGGAGGAGGTAAGAATGGCGATAAGGAAAATGAAAACTGGAAAAGCAGTAGGCAATGACGGGATACCGAACGAGGCGTGGAAATTCGGAGAAGAAGAAATGGTGAAATGGATATGGGAAATATGCAAACGGGTTTGGAGGGGGGAAGGCTGGCCGGAGCAATGGAAGGAAGGTGAGATAATCCCAATAGTAAAGAAAGGAGAAGGGAGAGAGGTGAAGGACTACAGAGGGATAACTATCATGCCTTCGATGTACAAAATCTACACGGCGATATTAGCGGAAAGAATAAGGAAGGAGGTAGAAATGAAGAACCTGATCCCCGATAATCAAGCAGGTTTTAGAAAAGGAATGGGGACGATGGATCAAATATTTGCTTTGAACTACTTGATGAATAGACAACTAGGGAAAGAGAAAGGAAAGATGACAGTACTATTTGTGGATCTGAAGGCGGCCTTTGACTCAGTGGATAAAGAAGTATTAATTAAGGCAATGAGAAAGAGAAGAGTGAGACAAGGACTGATAGACAGGGTAGAGGAGGTATTGAGGGAAACAAAGAGCAGAGTGGGAAAGGGAGGAGAGATCGGAGGACAATTTTGGACGGCGAAGGGCTTGAGACAAGGGTGCCCACTAAGCCCAATATTGTTCAATTTGTTAATCGCAGACATAGAGGATTACATGAAGAAGGGAGGATGGGGAGGCATGAGATTAAGAGGTGAGAAGATATACACGCTAATGTATGCAGATGATATAGCACTGTTGGCGGAGGAGGAACAAGACATGAGATCAATGATAAGCAGGTTAGAGGGGTATCTAGACGGGAAAGGATTAACACTGAGTATAGAGAAGACAAAGATAATGAGGTTTAGAAAGGGAGGAAGAAGGAAGAAGAAATATGACTGGAGATGGAAGGGAAGGAAGTTACAGGAGGTCAATGAATTCAAATACCTGGGGTATACGTTGAAGAAGAATGGAGGACAGGAAGCGCATATTAGAGAGAGAAGAAAGAAGGCAGCAAGAGTAATGAGAGAAGTGTGGGGGATAGGGAAGAGGATGTGGAAAAAGGACTGCAAAAGAAGAATTTGGCTATGACACCCTGATATGGACGGTGATGGGATATGGGGCAGAAATATGGGGATGGAAAGAAAGGAGTGAGGTAGAAGGTATTCATGAGAGATATCTCAGATGGATTCTTGGAGTTAATTGAAGGACACCAGGATATATGGTTAGAGATGAACTAGAAAGGGAAAAGATGAGAGCTAGAGCAAGTAAGAGAGCATGGAAGTTTGAAAGAAAATTGGAAGAAGGTAGAGGAGGGGAAATAGCAAAAAAATGCCTGGAGGAAATGAAGGAGAGATGGAAGAGGGGAAGGATAATAGGAAGATGGGAGCAAGAGAAAAAGGATTATCTGGAAGGGATCGGGGTAGAAGTGGAAGGGGAAGAGGAATTAGAAGAGGAGGAGTTGGAGAGGAAAGAGAAAGGGAAAGAGAAACAGGAAAGGATGGAAAAGATCATGGGATCGAATTACAATAGATGGTATAAGAGTATAAGGAAGGACGGGATTCCGGACTATCTAAAGAAGGGATGGGAGAAAGCAAGATGGAACAGGGTTGCAAGATTTAGGCTAGGTAACGAAGTGAGGGAGGGATTATACTGGGAAAATGAGGAGGATAAGAAATGCAGGATATGTGGGAGGGAAACATGGGAACATATATGGGAGAAATGTACGAGATGGGAAGAATGGGAGGGAGAGGGGTGGCAGGATGTGGTGGAGAGATTACTGGGAGAGAAGGGAGAAGGAGAAGAATAGATGAAAGCAATAGAGGAAATGAGACGAGTTGGAGGAGGGAGGAAAATGGGAAAGGAAGAAGGTTGATCCAACAAGTCAACGAAAGAGGACCAAGGAGGACAGCAAAAAGGATTGAAGAGGAATATTTTTATAATAAGTTTATTGTATGTGAATTATTGTAATGTTATGTATTTAATTGAATGTAAATCTATAATAAGTTTATTGTATGTAAATTATTATAATGTTATGTATCAGATGTACAGGGTTGGGTACGTCCCTTCAAAACGCCCTTTTAGACCCCTTGAGGTAATAAAGTACTTTCCTATCTATCTATCTATCTATCTAATTATAATTATAAAAAAATTACACAGACAATATTTTGTGATGTTCTTTACTTTTAGGAAGCGATCGAATTGGGAATATTTCTACGGGCGCATCCGTTATACATCAAAGTTTATGGCCTGTTTAATTTGGATAGCCAATTTACATTCTCGGTAATTAATATCCTCATTTGCTTTTATCATATTTTTCAGATTGTTTTTTCAAACTTAGTATAAACATTAGGACTACTATAAATACTGATATTTAATGTTAATTTTTGCAATCAAATAGTTAAAAATTATATTTTAACTATTTGATTGTGCACAATTTGATTAATCTAACAGATTAATCTATTAACTAATCTAACATCTAGAAAAATCAATTTTTAATTACTTAAATATTTCAAATTTTATATGTAAAAAAAAATTTTTTATGAAAAATTGTAAAATTAAAATCAAAGCTGTTAGATGTGAGAAACTTACAAGAAAAGGTTAATAAATCCCTAATTATTATAAACTTTGGATATGCTGTAGATCAAAATAATTATTTTATAAATGTTCTTACAATCAGTAGTACTTGACTGAATGAATTGATTTCATATCCATTTTTGTTAAATCTTTATTTAATGATGCATACACTTTTAAATATTTTTTTATGTACTTGGCGTATACATTTTTGGGGAAAACTTAAGATTAAGGGCGACCTCACCGATGTCAATGACCTTGATATATGTTGTCAAGGTCATGACCCCGAGTGACCTTCAAAAAGTTCCAGCCGTCGCTCGTTATTCGTTACAAAATTATTAGCAAAAAAAGTTTGAAAAATATAGCAAAGCGGGAGAGGGACTCACGCATATACTTTGCAAGGCAAAGCGTATAAAACTGCGTATATTTTCGCATAAGTTATCAACTTTTACATTAAAAAACAAAAGGAAAATGATAGAGAATTACAATAAACTAAGTAGGTCTATATATTTTAGTATTATTCAGTATTAGTATTATACAGATATTTGATACATAGTTGCTATAATATTGAAAAAAACTTTTATTCGTTCACAATAATTGTTACGTCGGCGAAATAAAAATTCTGCTAAATACCCTACATAATGTTGTTTTCGAGTTCCATATCGTAAAATATTTGCACGTGTTTCACGCCAACAACGTTCAATATTTTGCGTGTGTGCACCACAAAATTTATTTTATGATTCACAGTTAAATGTATATAGCCTTCGTTGGTTAGACACTGATAAGATTTCCAACAATTTGATATAAATGTTATTTCCGGTTTTATCAATTTCTTAAGAACACAAGAGTTGATCTCTCAATTCCACTAAATATCCATTGCTGTTCTACGATTCGTCCTTTGTTGTACTTTCTTTTTCTTATTTTAGTCTCATTAATTTCATATATTTCTCCTTTTTCTTTAATCATTTCTGAATTTGATTCCATCCACTGAATATATAACTATCGAAAAATGCATAAATAGTGACAAAAATTCATAATAATATTAAAAATAAAAAAAAGAAATATTGATAAATTACCTCACGACAGAAATTCGACCAGTCTACAATACTGGGTTTAGAAATTTCAAGTTTACCTATGAAAAAAGTATGACGTGGCGGTCTAATATGAAGAAAGTATGCAATGAATCGACGTACTGTTTGTAAATCCAAACGACTTTCTGCGAACCACATATTATGAAAAATACTAAACTTCATATTACACTTTTCTTGAATCGTTTTTTATGACAGTTACGAATATACTCTACATTGTAACACCGAAACAATAGAGTTGCGATCAAAATCCATCGAATTATTACATCGAGGACAACACGCAGAACTTGGCAGAACTTTGTGATCTATTAGATAATCATTATTTTTATCATCACATATTCCCAAAAACTTATAAAGCTTCATTTTAAGTCGTATCAGTCTTGCAACAACAATTGACAAAAGATGACTGATAGACTATGAGCACAAACATGCCAAATAGACCGAATACTACAGAATGTAAATAACTAAGGTCAGAAGCTAATAACTTGCTCGTAATCTTGCTTATTTACATTCTGTGATATTTATCCCACAATATATGTGCCCAATATATGTGAACAATAACGTTTATGCAATACAATCATACAATTACAATTATACAATTATGGTTAAAGCGGAGAATACTTTGTATTCATGCTTTCTAACATATAAAATTGTATATATATACTTTTTTATACCAATTATTCTTTGCTTTAACAAAAAGACTGTTTAATATAACGATTCACTTCTGACTTTTCGGTAAAACTTTAGATTAAGAACGACCTCACCGATTTCAATGACTTTGATATATGTTGTCAAAAACATTGTTAGCGGAGTAATTATTTTTGTTGTCAGCTGGAAAAGGAGAGGATAATTTCTGGAGAAGAATAAATGTTTGAACACGTGTATTCGATGCTAACACTGTATATTCTTTATTCAACGTAATATGTATATTTAGGTAAACGTTACTCTTGAGCGATAGTCAGCTCGCGATTAACTCACGCCGGCCTCGCTCCACAGTGGGGCCAAAACGTTCAAAACTTGGCCAAAAGTAATAAAATTGAAACTGTAAACAAAACATGTTATGTACATACAATTAATAGAAAACATCCATATGTACCTTTCTGATACATATTTGTCATTTTTACTGTTGCTGTCATTGTTATTATTTATCAAAGTTTAACTTTTAAGCGAACCGTTTATACCTTTATGTAAGATACTTTGTCATTCGTATTATAATATGCCTCAAAATTGGAAGTTTTCCAAGTCATTTCAGCATGAAAATGATATCTTCAGGTATTTTAATTATATATTTATATAAATAGTAAAATTTTATGTTATTAGTATAAGTTTATGTTATTTTTATAACAAATAGTACATTGTTTCAGTTTAAACTTTTTACTAGAATATTAGAGACTTTTTAATATTTATTATTGTTTGCGGCTGTAAAGGGTATTTTTCATTATAATAGTCGAAATTCCCTTACTCCGCTTTTCGAAAAAAACGTATTGGAACTTATTTGTAAACTAAAAAGAATAACTTTTATCACCCTACCCGCCTCCCCCTCCTCCCTCTCCTTCCTAGGGTGGCTAAAAACTTTTTTTCTTGTATATTAATTTTTTCTCGGAAACCTCCTGCTAAAAAAATCTGTAAAAATTTTTATAGGAGACATACACTAAAATATACCTAAATTTTTTCAGATTTTCTCAAGGTCATTTTCAAGGTAAACAAAATTTCGAAAAATTTTAAATCGTTATAACATTAAAACAAAAAACCATACATCAAATTTTATTTTTTTTAAATACGTATTCTAATTTGTTCTAAATATACCAACCGATTTTTTTTAAGTTTCTTTAGGTGCGCCGTTTTCAAAAATGCAAAAAATTGTATTTTTTAGGTTATTTTGCCTTCTATCTCGGGAACGCCAAGGTCGAAATATCTGAAAAAATTTGGGTATAAAGGGGCCATACACCAAAATATACCCAAATTTGGTAATACTTAAGGAGAGCTCCCTCCTCACCGATTTCGCTGAATTTAGGCTTAATCGACGCGTTTTTGCACAAAACGAACGAATCTGGCAGAAAAAAGTCCCGCCCTGCCCCGCGAAGCGAGATATTAACAGTTAAAGTTGACGATTATCAGGTTACGAAACCTGTCATACCGACGCTATGTAGCGACTGGTTTTGCACTTGTTTGAAACATACATTGTTTTTTTTACATATTTTTTGATGGATTTTTTTTATAATGTGTTTTTTGGCATCAAAATATGAGATTACTTGTATCAAAGCAACAGAGAATATTTTGGAACACAAATTATTTCTGTTACAGATATTAAGCGTTGAAGTTAACGAAACAGAAATACAATTGTTAAAGCAGAGAATAGTTGGTATGTGAAAAGTACATATTTATATTCACTGTTTTAACAAACTATTTATATGTTTCGTTAATTTAAACGCTTAATATCTGTAACAGAAATAAAATTGTTAAAGCAGAGAATAGTTGGTATATGAAAAGTACATATAAATATGTACTTTTCACATACCAACTATTCTCTGCTTTAACAATTGTATTTCTGTTTCGTTAACTTCAACGCTTAATATCTGTAACAGAAATAATTTGTGTTCCAAAATATTCTCTGTTGCTTTGATACAAGTAATCTCATATTTCGATGCCAAAAAACACATTATAAAAAAAATCCATCAAAAAATATGTAAAAAAAAACAATGTATGTTTCAAACAAGTGCAAAACCAGTCGCTACATAGCGTCGGTATGACAGGTTTTGTAACCTGATAGTCGTCAACTTTAACTGTTAATATCTCGCTTCGCGGGGCAGAGCGGGACTTTTTTCTGCCAGATTCGTTCGTTTTGTGCAAAAACGCGTCGATTAAGCCTAAATGTAGCGAAATCGGTGAGGAGGGAGCTCTCCTTAAGTATTACCCCAAATTTTTTTAGATTTTTCCAAGGTCATCTTCAAGGTAAAAAAAAATCAAAAAAATTCAAAACCGTTATATTTTCAATGCTAGGAGAGCGGCAACCCCAGATTTTTTTGAAAAAGAAAAGTAAAGTAACGATTATTTGTCAAACTTTTGAACAAAAATTGGCAGTTCCCAATTTTTTGCCTTTCTAAACCTTCTTTTCGACACGAGGAAAGAAAAAGCCTAGAAATGAGTTTGTTTCAGATTGATTCCATATTGTACTGGCTGGAGATAATAAAAGTAATATAAAACAATACAAATATAAAAAACAAAATAATAGAGGCACAGGCAGAAACATGGTGGAAAGAAAACAGGTGTGCTCTTGCGCATCCTTCTCTAATAACCAATGAGCGCGTTGGAACAAGCCGGAGACATTGATGATAGATATTGGTTACGTATATAAAGAATATCTATTATATATTCAACATGCTCGCTTGTCTTGCGCATCCCTCTAACGAGAACACCGTGTTTCCTTCTACCATGGGCAGAAAGATACTTCGTAACCTCAGGGTTCGTTCCGAGTTGCGCATGAAACGCATAGACCGCATTACTGTTGCGTAGCGCTTCGAAATCGTTCCGTTTTGTCAATGCGCATGAAGCGCTTTAGTAATTTGGAACGGTTGTCTGCCCGCTCTGCGCACTAATTGAAAAGGGATCAACGCCTTCTAATCAATAGCTCCTGCCTCATTCGTATGATGTTAGCCGACGACTAACACTTTTTTTAAAAAATTAGTGACATGTTTTTAAAAAAATGTAAAATTGATTGTATTTTGTTTGTAAATTATTGTAGTGCATTTACTTTCGTTTGTTAGTTTATAATTAATTTTGCTTCCTCATAGAGGAAACTTTGTTTTCGTAAAAAAAAAATTTTTTTCAAGTATTTTTGGCAGTGTTTAGAATGTTCTAAAACGTCAAAAAACCACTTTTGTACAAAATGTCCGTGTGTATGTGTGTATGTGTGTGTGTATGTATGTACGCTTTTGTTGTTTGTTAATGCTCTAACTTCCGTAATTTTTTAGATATCGGCATGCATTTTTTTTAAATCGATATAGAGTATCATGTAAAAAAAGTTGGGATTGAATTTGGTCATAAACGGTAAAGCGGTTCTTTTTTCAAAAAATTTTGAATTTTTGTAGAAATGTTTGTGGTTGCTCCAACTTCTGCAATTTTGAAGATATTGGGTTGTTTCTAATTTTAGTATATTTTTCAATCTTTTCTACCCCTATTTGATATATAATTCTTTAAGATTCGGTTGATTAGACTCAGCTTTATACGCGATCAAAGGTCCATAATTTTGATCGCATATAAAGCTAAGTCTAATCAACCGAATTTAAAAGAATTATATATAAAATAGGGGTAGAGAAAAGACCGAAGTAAAAATTGTTTTTTGAGTTTTCGATGCCAATGTGTTGCTTATGTTCGAAAACGTCGAAAAATCGTAATTTTAAATAATGTTTGTATGTATTGTCCGTTAATGCTCTAACTTCCGTAACTTTTGAGATATTAAGATGCATTTTTTTTTAATCGATAGAGTATCATGTAAGGAAGATTGGGATTGAATTTGGCGATAATCGGTAAAGCGTTTTTTTTGTAATATTTTAAATAAAATTAAAAATTTTTGCAGAAATGTAACTTTAAACCACTTTAAAAAAAACGCATCAACAATAGTACCCCAAGGCTGATGAGGAAAACTATTGACATAAAATGAGAAAGACGAGCAATCTAATTGAATTTGGAAAAAGTATAGTAAAAAATAATAATGTATGTATTTTTAGAAAAATAAACTTGATTGCAAAAAAATTTGGTTTATTCCAAAACAAAATTGATATAAACGAAAGAGTATAATTAAAAAAAGTTAAGGAAGGACAGGGGCAGATAGACTTACAAGAAAGGAGCAAGAAGAAGATGTAGCTTGTAAACTTTATAAAAAAGTTAAAAAAAAATTGTGTAAATTAAAAATTTGCACTTTGCTTCCTCAACAAATTGAGGTGTGCGATTTGTTTATATATATATAAAGATTTACATATTTAAAAAAAATCTTTCTCTAACAAAAAACCAAAATAAATTGATGTTGACTTTGAGAGTTCAGACTACATGGTCCATATATAGACTTCGCATATGGACTTTTAATTGCATATAAAACTAGGTCGAATCAACCAAATCTTAAAGAATTATATATGAAACAATGGTAAAAAAGACTGAAAAATATAATAGAATTATAAATAGCCCGATATCCCAAAATTGGCGGAAGTTAGAGCAACCACGAAAACAATGTAAAAATTTTTATCAAAATGAGAATAAATAAAAGAATTGTACTACTTTACTTGAGTGAAAAATACAACGCAATACAAAATTAGAAAAAATAATTTAAAAGTGTGCAAATTAGAAAGTTGCACATTACTTCCGTGGAAGAATTAACTAACCGATTGAACCAAATAGAAATAAAAAATATCCGCAATTGGTAGAGATCATTTTAGTAAAAACATTAATTATTTAATAAATTTTTGTAATAGTATATCATAAATTAGTATAACAGATATTAGTCACAATAAAACTTATCACAATAAAAAAATGGTGCAAGTAGAAACTTGCACATTGCTTCCTCATAGTTTTTAAGTGTGCAAATAGATACATGCACATTGCTTCCTCATAGTTTTTAAGTGTGCAAGTTAAAAACTATGAAACAATGTGCAAATTTATAATTTGCGCACTTAAAAATTGTAAGGAAATAACGTGTAAGTTTCTACTTACCCACTAAAAAACTAAAGCAATGTGCAGGTTTCTACTTGCACACTTAAAAACTATGAGGAAGCAATGTGCATGTATCTATTTGCACACTTAAAAACTATGAGGAAGCAATGTGCAAGTTTCTACTTGCACTATTCTTTTATTATATCCTCATTATCCTCTTTTTTAATTAATAATTATTTGGGGAGAACACGATAACTAGAGCCCATTGATTTGACTGTGGTTTTTGGTAGTATTTTTTACGCTGAACAAAAAATTATATAGGTTTTACAGGGCTAACTGCTTTAGTTTTCGAGATATGCAATATTAAAGCTCAAAATAATTATAATATAAATCTTTACGGTATTTATGCATAAAAGGGGCCTCCTCTCTGATTTCAATGACTTTGATATATGTTGTCAAGGTCATTACCCCGAGTGACCTTCAGAAGGTTTTAACCGTTGGTCGTTATTCGTTAAAAAGTTATTAACAAAAAAAAGTTTAGAAAATATAGCAGCTATTTTGAGTATTGGAAGGCATAAATGACTAATATATATGTCGAAATAGTTCACGCATACACTTTTCACACAAGACGAGTTGTCACATGGGTTAGATGACGCGCTTTAAAAGTATTTAACTGTTTAAAGAGCGTCACTCTCCATCACTACTCCACGTATTCGGTGATGAAAGCGTCGGTGGTGGAGAGATTCAATCGCACGTTGAAAAACGACATGTGAAAGCTCTTCACGATCCAGGGATCGTACAGATGGATAGACTCGCTGCCGCGCCTCTTGTCGAACTACAATCGTCGCAGACACAGAACGATCGGAATGCGTCCGGCGGACGTGACGCCCACCGTCGCCGAAAAACTGTTGCGCACGGTGTACAGTCGCGCGAAGATCGCCGCGCCGGCGAGATTTCGAGTCGACGATCCGGTGCGCGTGAGCAAATTCAAGACGATCTTCAAAAAAGGCTACACTTCCAATTGGACCACCAAGATCTTTCGCGTAGCCAAAGTACAAAGGACCAATCCCGTTACGTATCTGCTGAAAGACATTCGCGGAGAAGCGATAGCCGGAGGATTCTACGAGCACGAGTTGCTACGCGTCTCCAATCCCGACGTCTATCTCGTGGAAAAAGTCCTGCGTAAGCGGGGTAATTGAGCGTACGTGAAGTGGCTAGGAATGGACAGTTCGCACAATTCGTGGATAGATAAGGCATCTGTATTGTAACAGAAATAATTAGACATCCGTAGACACGCACAACGTGTACTTTATTATTAATAAAAGTTTACACATTCATTGGTTTGTTTCTTACGTACTATTATAATATTTTGCGATAAAACAATTTTAGAAAGCCTATGATATTGTTGCTTCCTCATAGAGGAAGCTTTGTTTTCGTGAATTTCATATATGGACTTTGATTGCGCATAAAGTTGGGTCTAGTCAATCAAATTTAAATGAATTATATATAAAATAGGGGTAGAAGAAACCAACGAAGAGATTGGTTTTTGAGTTTTTTCTGCCAATATTTTCAGATCGTTGTAAAACGTCGAAATATTGCCTAAAAAAAAATGTCCGTATGTATGTATGTATGTATGTGCACATTTGATGTTGTGGTTGCTCTAACTTCCGCAAATATTGAGACATCGGGCTGTTTTTTTTTTTAATCGATAGAGTATCTTTCAAGGAAGGTTGGTATTGAATTTGGCAATGATCGGTAAAAGAGTTCTTTTTAAAAAAAATTTTGATTTTTTTTTTTAAATGTCCGTGGTTGCTTTAACTTCCACAAATATTGAGATATTGGGCTATTTTTTTTTTTAATCAATAGATTATCATTCAAGGAAGGTTGGTATTGAATTTGGTGATGATCGGTAAAGGGGTTCTTTTTTAAAAAAATTTTGAATTTTTTTAAAAATGTCCGTGGTTGCTTTAACTTCCACAAATATTGAGATATCGGGCTGTTTTTTTTTTTAATCGATAGAGTATCGTTCAAGGAAGGTTGGTATTGAATATTCTATTAACCTCGTACTGTTAAATAAATGTTACATTTGGGCCGGCGTAACATCTGCAGTTTTTCAGACAACACTTACACATTCACGCTCGCACTTTACGTACTATCTCTTTTTAAGGAGAACAGTTAGAACATCTTAAGTCTCAATAAATAAGACATCAAAAAATGATGTTTTAGGATAATAAAAAAGTGTGCAAGTAGAAACTTGCACATTGCTTCCTCATAGTTTTTAAGTGTGCAAGTAGAAACTTGCACATTGCTTTCTCATAGTTTTGAAGTGTGCAAGTGGAAACTTGTACATTGCTTTATCATAGTTTTTAAGTGTGCAAGTAGAAACTTGTTTAAATGAGCAAGTAGAAACTTGGACATTGCTTTCTTTTAGTTTTTAAGTGTGCAAGTAGAAACCTGCACAATGTTTTAAAGTGTGCAAGTAGAAACTTGTTTTAAGTGTGCAAGTAGAAACCTGCACATTGCTTTCTTATGGTTTTGAAGTGTGCAAGTAGAAACCTTCGCTCACAAAGCTTCCTCTATGAGGAAGCCAAAACAAATAAATACTAATAATTATACATCGAATAAAATACAAGCTTCCTCATAGAGGAGCTTTGTGAGCGAAGATTTCTACTTGCACACTTCAAAACCATAAGAAAGCAATGTGCAGGTTTCTACTTGCACACTTAAAACAAGTTTCTACTTGCACACTTAAAAACTAAAAGAAAGCAATGTCCAAGTTTCTACTTGCTCACTTAAACAAGTTTCTACTTGCACACTTAAAAACTATGATAAAGCAATGTACAAGTTTCCACTTGCACACTTCAAAACTATGAGAAAGCAATGTGCAAGTTTCTACTTGTTTTTTTTTTTTACAACGGTATTCCGTAATGTTCCCACGGAAGCGGTTCCTCGCTGTCTAACGTCACGTATCGCTTGTCGTCGTGCGGACTGAGAGCAAGTTTTTGCTCCGACACGGTGTAAACCTCGTGCAACGTCGAGCGTATGCACGACTGGCGCGTCCTCAGCTCGCGCGCGTTCCGCAGGCACGCCACGTAATCCTCAAACGTGATCCTCTTCGCGACTACGTTTCTTTTGACATCCTTTATTCTCTTGGTGTCGTCGCGTCCGAGTACCTTGTAAGTGTACATCTTCGCTCTGAGGCCCACGAACTCCGTCATGATCGCGCCGTTGTTCTCGTCCTTCATCAAACCCGGCACCTTCTTGTTGACGCGCGGCATGTCGGGCGCGTTATTCTCCGCGTAGTCGCTCATGTCGAATCTGTGTATGTCGCGTCTCATACGCTCGTACGCGTCTTCACACTCCAGCGAATAGATCAAACTATCGGTATCCGTGTAAAAAATTCAACACCGGTTGCGATAGAGCGGCGCCATGTAGTCGTAGTGAAACTCGTAGAGACGCGTCTTGGATGTCTCGAGAATACACATATCCACGTAGACCGGCTTGTTGAATTTTACCTCGAGCCTTCGCAGCTCGATCGCGACCAGATTCTCCGAGAAGACGCTTCTGCTGTGAAAGTTCGGCCTGCCGATCAACGCCTCCGCGCCGTACCTCCCGTCCCATCGCGTCACGAGACGCACGTCCACGTGATCGCGTACGTTCTCCATCGTTTTGCCGAAGACGGCATTGTTCAGTTTGTACATGTTTCGTTCGAACTCGTTGCTCGCGCGCGTCCTGAACGTCGTGTTCAGCTCGATGTAGCCGCAAAGTCACGGTGACTGGGCGAATCGCAGGACTCGACAAAGGACGCGCGTCAGACGCAAACCGAGCCGCAGACATTGCTGCAGGTTTCGATAGTGCGTCACGTAGCGTGATTTTTCGTAGAGAGTGGTGAGCAGTTTCTCCTGCCGCTCACCGGGCGGTTTATTGCGCATCGGGCACAGCGGCAGGTCCGCGTGGGCGTCGCACAGTGGGGCGAACGCCTTATTTTTCGGTCATTTGCTTATAACTTCTACATTTTTCAATAAAATAACTTGAAATTTGACATAAATAATGTACGATTATTATACATTTAGTGTATAAAATCAAAATTATTCAATTAACAATTTTTCATAAAACGCATAGATGATTTTTTAATTTTTTAAATACTTTTTAGAGTTTTTTTTGAAGTTAGTTCTATTTAAAAAAAAATTTATTTTATACTTTTTTAGTGCTTTATTAAATTAATATGAATAATTGTTATCGCATATTTCCTTACTACTCCGTACCCTGATGTTCTAGCGCGATATTTTATGTACTAAAACCTTCCTGGAGAATTGCTCTATAGGACAGTGAAAACCGCATTTAAATTCGTCTAGTAGTTTTAAAGAAAATCGTAGACATACATACATACACGCCGAATATAGAACCTCCATTTTTTGAAGTCGGTTAAAAAATAAACTATTAATTTATTAAGTTGGAATACATGTATATATATATACATATACATTGTAATTCGTTACTTCGGTAACTATTTCTTCATTTGCGCACCACGTACCGCGCCTGACTCGCATCGTCGTTTATTAATTGATATTTTCCTCGAGTCTACTAATAATATATTTGAATTTACGCGGCGGAATCACGCGTTTGTTAAACTTATTAACTGGCTATTGCGAAAAATATTACCACATGCCTCGGTAGTCGAATTGGTACGACGCCCTTCACGGAATGAGGGAGGTTCCAGGTTCGAATCCTGGCTGAGGTAATATTTTTCGCAATAATTTCTTGACAGTTTTTTAAATAATAATTAAATCGTGTAGATTTAATTCGGGGAGGGAAGGGGTTTAATTTTCCAGCGATAGCTGCGTTTCAAGTCCGAAAATTAATTCGGCGCGCAGTTTATTAAGTTGGAATACATGTATATATATATACATATACATTGTAATTCGTTACTTCGGTAACTATTTCTTCATTTGCGCACCACGTACCGCGCCTGACTCGCATAGTCGTTTATTAATTGATATTTTCCACGAGTCTACTAATAATATATTTAAAAAATAAAGTTAATTTGATTTTTAATGATAGTCTTAAACCTCAGGATGTTTAATTTTTGTGAGTTTTATAATAGAAAAGGAACTGTTTTTCTTGCTTCTCACATCTATTTCTTGAACTTAATCATCATAATCTACATCATTATCGCTGAAATATAATAGATATTGTGCATCTTCAGTTAATTCTTTCTTTTTATGTCCCATAATTTTTTGCGAATTAGATATTATTGGATCTGAAGCAATTATCAAATTATTAAAAATATCTTTATTATTTTGTATTTGCGACATTTTTCGCGAATAATTTTCTTTATATTTTCTAAAATATTTATGGTTTGCTTCCTGAGCATCTTCAGATAATTGTCCTATTGCTACCTGCCCACCTGCCCATCTGCCTACCTGCCTATTCGTGTTACGTGTCAAAAAGCATGTGTGAATGGGGAGAGTGAGGTGATTCCACAATTTTGTATTACATACATACACGCACCATACACTATATTAGCATGTAAGTGTTCTTTATAAAAATAAAATAATTTTGCAAATTCATGTACATTTATATCTCGTGATCTTTATTAGATGCTGAAGATGGTCCGAATAAGGACCGAAACGTTCGAACAATATTTTTAATAAACAATGTTTTAATAATATTTTTAACAAAACTTTCGCATTGTTAACAGCGAACGACTTTTAATTAGCCCGCTTTCCTTACGATTGGATTTTCAACAGAGCCTCGACTCATCGCTATTATATTAATTGACATAATTAATTGTTATAAAATATGAATGTAATTAATCATTACAAAATAGCAATATTTAAACAAATTATATATCCCCCTTCGTCTTTCTTTTATGAGAAAATAAACATCCATATTCACTCGACATGATCGAACGGCGTCCGCTATTCGTGGACGACGTTCGACCATGTCGAGTGAACTTCGACGTCAATTTTCTCATAAAAGCCGGACGAAGGCGGATAAACAACCATACATGTCCAAAAACTAGACACTTTGCTCTAATCCACAAACTTTTTTCCTGTTTGAATATTGAAGTAAGAACTTTTTAATAGTCGAATATGTCATGTATATTTATTAATATATAATAGTACTCGAATTACATAAAACTAAAATAAATATGTTTTTTGAACCCTAATAAATAAGTTCTGATAGGCATTTAACTCATATTCGCAGTTATGCTTTCGGCGGAGACTTTAGAAAGTAACCTATCGAATTACTAGAATTTCAGTATTCACGAAAATGTCATACTTTATCAGATCATTTTGAGGAAAGAACAAGGGATAAAATCAATTATAAGCACATTTATTTATAGTTTAGGATATATATTAACATAAAATCTCGTCAAAATTTGAATTATACGTTTTTCATTTTTTCGTCCAATATCCGATTTTTGTTAGATTCGCCCCACTGTGCGTCGTGCAGTTCCGGCGGATACTCGAGATCCACCTCCAGAATGTAACCGACGTCGCTGTCCGTCGGCACGGTCGTCGCGTCGAAATTTTCGGAGTCGTCGAGCCATTGGAAATTCGCGTACGGCAGCGATTCGCTCATAGCCCAGCCGTACAGATTGTTTACGTCGTAATACATGAGATACGTAGTGGACTGAGTCGTACGTCGGTACGTGCCTGTTGTTGGCTCGCGCGTACCTGAGCGAACATTGACTGAGGCCACCGCGGATTCCGCGTTCCACGAACAGCACCATGTCGATGTCGGTGAGCAGCTCGAAACGCACGCCGGTGTACCTTAACATGGCGTCCCACGTGTACCCCGGCAACGTATAATAATACACGGGATCCAGCCCGTAACTCGCTAAACACGTGTCCCGAAAATTCTCAAAGATATCCGCCAGAAGAAGCACGTCGGTCTTGAGATACAGATCGCTGTACTCGCCGAGATCTGCACGCAAAAACGTCGCCAGACCCTTGTCGCGTGCTCGTAGTCGCTCTCGCTCGCGGTTTCGTCGGTCAGGGAGCTGTAAAAGACCTCGCACGGCGGAAGCTCGGTCTTCCGCAGTTTGTCCACGCTGTCGACGTACTTGTACGGAAATACTCCCTTGCAAGTAAGCAGATCGAGATCCTCCGTGCTCAGATTCGCGTACTCCGAGCGCGTTATTTTCAGCTTGTCCTTGTCCAGATAGGACGCCAGGGTTTCGATACTCGCGGCTAAAAATTTGTACGAGTCTACGAATCGAAGCTTCACGTATCGATTCCACATCCCGTCAGTTTGCGTCGACTTAAAAATTTTCGAGAAAGATATGTAATTTTCCTTCGTTAGCGGCAGGAGATCGACCCCATTTTCAAAATTGTTCGCGATTTTCTCGATGATAAAGTGCGCGTCGTAACCCGACAAATTGTAGAAAAACACGGGAATCACGTACACGTTTCTGTAATTCAGATTGCAACGAAAATGCGCCGGACCTCTGTAGCGTCTGGTTAGATGACAGTGATCTCGCATGCGCTTGTCCTCCTGTTAGAAACAGAAAGTAAGAGAGAGAGAGTAAAAGAGAAAGAGAGTGTGGTCTTGTATCCATGTGTTTCATTTGTGTGTTAGTGTATTTTGCCGCGCGATCAACGCAAGCAACGCTGCGCCGCAGACCTCGATCACGTGATAAGAGAGAGGTTCGACGTTGCGCCGCGGATACGGTAGCGATGAGTGTGAGTGAGACGGCGCATGGTACGGCGCGTGCGCGGGCCGTGCAGGCACGATCGTGCGAGCAGCGAGCGGTTATTCTTCCTTCGACCGTGCGAGTGTTCTCGATCTCTGTGGAGACGATTCGGTTGCGTCATACGGTATTACTTCTATATCTCGTTAACGATATCTCCCAACATTCTGTACTTTCGCGGTCATGTGCGTTTCATAAAGTAATAAACCGAGATTTGATAAGAGGACTTTTACATTGGTACCGCAAGTTAACGAGTGCAGTTATACTCGTGCTGATAACACGAAGGAAAGCCATCCGGCATTTTATTTCGGAAGGAAGGAAGGAAGGACGTCCATCGTCAATCCATGACGATTCATGAATTGTATGGCGTCATTGCTATTGCCGGGAAACCAAAGGTGCCCTTACGGTTGAGAGGCAGGCTATATTGCCTTTTCAGACGTTTCGTAACCGAGAGAGGGAAGGTCTGCAATTTTAAGGTAAATCCTCGATTTACATCGTTTCATTTGATATGCTCGCGAGTGGTGTTAAGCCTGGTACGACAGTTGCCAGCTTAACTTTCTAACATTCGTTACAGAGAACGCAAGATCTGCGCGTTTCAAGGAACTGCAATTCTGCAGGAGAGACCTTCCAGTTTTTTCTTTCCACAAAGCTGAGCTCAGTGTAACTTCAATATTTCTTTTAACGGTTGCAACCGGTATATTAAAATTCCAATTCTTGATTCATGGCCATTTCGAATATTTACGTATTGCTATAAATTTTGCTGTGTAAAGAACGATTCCGTTAGTCGATCATAATTCATTGTATAAAGCGTTTCTATATTCATTAGATTAACTGCAGAATATATTACGATGCATTTAGATACAGTCCACAGCGTACTAGAAATAAATTCCGATAAGAAAAAACTATTGTTCTCGACCATTCGATACGTTTCTCGATTCATACTTTCCGTGATTCAACGCCCGATTATAATAAGCTTTACTATGAATAATATTGTTTCTATCGTTGCATGGATTAATACGTTATATGATTTAATGCCGATTCTCAACAATGGTACGAATTACGTACCGCTCATGTTGTATTAATTGCTCTTGTCGTTTTAACCACTCATGTCGTATTAATTGCTCTTATCGTAATACATTGCGTTGCTCAAGGAGACGAAACGAATGATGACGTATTATTTCATGCTTCATTGCTTTCATATAATGTGTGATCTATGCCTGATTATTTATGTGTTATGATTTATCATGAATGATCCTTTTATAAGAATGTTTCTGTCGAAGGTGAACTTTGATAATGTTCACATTCTATTTAAATGAAGTATCATTCGATACGAATCTAAGTAAAACATTTCTTTCTGACAAACATTAAGAAAACAATCTGAATAATAGTACAGTGAGATAGACTACGAGTAAAGGGATTATTCAAAACTATTATGTTTCTTTGATTTATATCTTTATGTATTAACTGATATTTGATATTTGTACTGCATTTATTTGTGTATTCGAATATTCTTCACACTGGATACAAGACTGAGAAATACACAGTCTCTCAAACTAATCGACTATTACATTGATGTGTCGTTCGTTCCCGAAACTTCGAGAATCCTGCCACGCGAACCTTAGATTTCTAACATTGGTCCTTCGAGCCGGATCTATAATTCCGGATTCTAGTTACGGATTTGTAATTTCTTATAACATTCAAGTCGAGTATATAGTTTCAAAATACGAAGATTGAAGTAGAAAGCGATTCTGATTTCTGAATATTGTATAACGTTCGTAAAAAGGGGAAGCGACGCATCAATTTTCGCGTAAGTTTACACATAAAGACAAGTGAAAAGCATTTCGCCTGAATAGTTGCGAACTTGAGAATAATAGATATTTGTAATTGATTCCAAGATGAATTCGATAATTGAGAGCATGAATCAACAACTTCGGTTGAGTCTCTTCTTGGCTGACGATTGCGATAATTTCATTAAAAAGGGGTCCTCTGGACTCACGAAACAGAGAATAGATAGTTACCTTTCATCTTTAGACGAGAGTTGGAAAAGGTTTAGACAAAATCATAATGCTATTGTGTTATCGACTTCTGAACTTATAAGCGAACAATGTGCATTGGTTCAAAATCACTCCTACTTTGCTGAGCAAATATTTTCTGAGACAAGGAAAAGTTATTTGGCGTCGGTTGAACAAATTAAGGCTCTTCTCGATACAGATGCGCAGACTTTATCGGAACATTCATCGGTTCAGTCGACAGCCATTGAAGTTCCTACAAACGAATCGAGACCTTCATCGGGTCAATCGGCAGCTGTTGAGACTCCCATGATTAATGATCATCAACATCCTTATGCGATACTCCCGAAAATTGACATTCCTAAATTCGATGGTCAACTTTCAAAATGGCTTGATTTTAGAGATTTATTCATTTCTCTCGTTTATGAAAACACTCGTTTACAACCAGTTCAGAAATTACAATACTTAAAAATTAGTTTAACCGGTACAGCCGCTCATTTAATTAAGAATACGACTCTCACTTCGGATAACTTTACCAAAGCTTGGGAAGCAGTGGAAGCTTTTTACGATAATCCTCGAATTCAAGTCGATACTGCTTTACAAGCCTTAATTGATTTAAAAGCTATGACAAAGGAGTCAGCTAGCGAATTAGAACGTTTGTACACTTCTATTATTCAACTCTATAGAACTTTCGAAACGTTGCAATGCCCCGTGGATAAGTGGGATAATTTTCTTGTTTTCATGACGAGACGAAAATTAGATTCAGAGTCTGTCAAGGCTTGGGAGAATAAATTAGGTTCATCAAAGATTCCCCCCTCATGGAAAGAATTTAATGAATTTCTAATCACACGTCTTTTCTCTCTTCAAGCTTATGAGAAGGCTCGTACAGGGGCAGTTGTATCGAAACATCAAAAACCTACCGCTAAAGCGCATTATCAGGGAAAGTCAGATGATAATTTCGCGTCAAAGAAATATTCCTGTCCGATCTGTAAAGGAAAGCATTACGTCACTACATGTCCTAAGTACGTGGATGAACCTACAGCTCAGAAATTAGCCCTCGTAAGCAAACACAAGTTGTGTTACAATTGCTTAGGCAATCATTTAATAGCGAAGTGTAAAGTAACTAAGCGTTGTAAAAAATGTGGAAGGAAGCATCACACTTCTATCCACAAAGGAAACGGTTTTTCCGACAACGTTAAGACTAATGTAGATACTTTTTCTGTTAATAAAGAAGCCAAGTCAGATTCACAACCGCAATCTAACCTTACCGGATCGGGACAGGAGAGGGCTAAAGTGTTACATTCCGCTATTGATAAGACATTAACTACCTCGTGCGTTTTGTTAGCAACCGCGCAAGTATTAATTGTTTCAGACAGAAGGGAAGTTAGAAGGGTTCGAGCATTGCTAGATCAGGGCTCGGAAATTTCGTTGATATCGGAGCGAGTTGTACAACAGCTTAGGCTACCTCGAACTCATTCATCATTGTCTTTGATTGGAATCGGAAAACAGAAATCTAACACAACAAAGGGCCTTACTTCTTTTAAGTTAAAGTCCCATTTTAATTCGAATTTTGAGTTAAACATGTCAGCGCATATTCTGCCGAAATTAACAACTTCTATTCCATCTGCTGAATTGTCTCAGTATTCATGGCCTCATTTGAAAGGTCTTCAGTTAGCAGATCCGAAATTCTTTTCACCAGGGACGATTGATTTGATAATAGGGGCAGACATTTACGGTTCGTTACTCGAAGATAGGATAGCAAAAGGAGCAATAGGATCTCCAGTGGCCCAAGCCACAAAGTTAGGTTGGATAATTTCAGGACCAACCAATTTCGAAAGTCGTTCAGTTAATAGACAGAGCTATCACGTGCGGAGTGATAGGGAACTACACGATGACGTTAATAAATTCTGGGAAGTGGAAGAGGTTCCTTCTTCAGAAACTCCAGTCCTCTCTAAACAAGAACAGGATTGCGAGGATTATTTTCTTGCCACATATAGGAGAGACGAATCAGGAAGATATATTGTCAGACTTCCTTTCAAGTTGTCTCCGGACAAGCTTGGTAATTCGAAGGATAAGGCATTACGATTAATTAGGAACTTGTCTAACCGTTTCAAAGCAAATTCGAATTACTTCCAAATTTATTCAGACTTTATGACTGAGTATCAAAGTTTAGGCCACATGCAGAGAGTTCCTTCTTCCCAAATTGAACCGTTGCAAGCGTATTATCTCCCTCACCACGGTGTTTTACGAGAACATAGCTTAACTACCAAGTTAAGAGTTGTCTTCAACGGGTCAAGCCCGACTACAACGGGCATATCACTCAATGAGTTGCTACATACCGGTGCTAAGTTGCAAATAGATTTATTCAACGTCCTTATCTGGTTCCGCCTCTTTCGTTATGTATTCACAGCAGACATTGAGAAGATGTTTAGGCAAGTCAAGATAGACCCTTTAGACTGGAACTTTCAGAGAATACTTTGGTTAGACTCGTTGATGCAGATTATTCCTTTTGCTCTTACCACGGTTACCTATGGTCTAGTGTGCTCACCTTTCTTGGCCTTACGTACATTGATTCAGTTGGCTAAGGATGAAGGACATCGTTTTCCCTTAGCCATTCCGATAATGGATAAGGGTCGATATGTAGATGAGTTTCACGGAGGAGCGGATACCATTCAGGAAGCTCAGGAAAAGGTTGATCAATTGGATCGGCTTTGCATGGCGGGCGGCTTTGTACTAAAGAAATGGATCGGCAATCACCCTGATGTTTTAGCAAATATTCCATTAGATAGGAAGATTACTTCGCACTTCATTTCGTTTGACGATAATGAAACTGTTCATGTTCTCGGATTAACGTGGAATGCCGCTTCCGATACTTTTCAATTCACTTTAGAGCTTCCTACCTTGCAAAAGGTCACTAAACGGACTATTCTTTCGACGATCGCTAAGTTTTTTGACCCTCTTGGCTTTTTATCGCCCATTACGATTGTCGGTAAGTTATTAATTCAGGAATTGTGGTCTATCAAACTAGGGTGGGACGACCCATTGCCAGATAATCTGTATAAGAAATGGTTAGCCTTTGTTGAACAGTTGCGAGACATGCCTAGGTTCGAATTTCCGAGGTGGATCGGATTTAGGGCTGACTCTCGAATCGAGATTCACGGATTTAGTGACGCTTCGCAAAAGGCTATGGCTGCAGTTGTTTTTGTTAGAGTGACTTTCGCTAACGGTGAAGTCAAGGTGTGTTTTATCGCCTCAAAAACGAAAGTGGCCCCATTAAAGAGACTTACAATTCCTAGACTAGAATTGCTAGCTGCTGTTCTATTAGTTAAGCTCGTCGTACATATACTTAAAGTCATTGGCATAGACAATCTTCCCGTTCTTTTGAGAATTGATTCTGAAATTGCGATCACCTGGATCACCGGACATCCATCTAGATGGAAAGATTTCGTGCAAAATAGAGTTATTTTTATACAAAAAATGCTACCTCAAGCTGTTTGGAAGTTTATATCGGGTAAAGACAATCCGGCCGATCTAGCAACAAGAGGCTTGACACCTCAACAGTTGCTAGATTCACAAACATGGTGGACGGGACCTACTTGGCTCTCCCACCCCCCTTCCACTTGGCCTGACGATCATTATTCTCTTTCTGCTACGGATAATTTAGAAGAGAGACCAGTTCAGGTAGCTACTACTTTGGAGTCTAAATCATCAAAAATTTGGGATTTGCTTGGAAAATATTCTACTCTAACTAAACTTTTGAGGATAACTGCTCTTTGTAAAAGGGTCGTACGTTGTTTTCGTAAAATAAAGGAGTCCGGCTTTGATTTGCCTCTGACTGTATCAGAAATAAATGATGCTAAATTGTTCTGGATTAAAACAGTTCAACAAGTATACTTTTCGTCGGAACTCAAGGATTTGTCGGAGGGTAGAGATCTACCCAAATCTAATGCTCTATTGAAACTCACCCCGCGTCTTGATTCAGACGGACTATTACGCGTGGGCGGTCGTTTGGAAAGATCTCTACTATCCGATCATGCCAAACATCCATATATTTTGCCGAAAGATTCAGTTCTGTCCTCGCTGATTATTGCTGACGCTCATAATCGAACTCTGCACGGAGGTGTTCAAGATACTCTAGCATTTATTCGTAACAATTACTGGATATTAGGTGGTCGATTCGTCGTTCGATCTTTCATACTAAAATGTGTTGTTTGCGCTAGGTTTCGACAGCAACGAGCCCAACAGTTAATGGGTCAGTTGCCAGCGGAACGGGTGACGCCGTCGCGCACTTTCGAACACACAGGTGTGGATTATGCAGGTCCTTTCACAATTAAGACTTGGAGAGGCAAGAATGCGAAAACTTACAAAGCATATGTTGCTATTTTCGTTTGTTTTGCTACTTCAGCGACACACTTAGAGCTAGTTACCGATTATACTACAGAAGCTTTTATAGCAGCGTTTAAACGTTTTACTTCTCGTAGAGGAATTTGCTCCACGCTTTCCAGTGACTGCGGTACAAATTTCAAAGGTGCCGATGTTGAGCTACGTAAGCTTTTTTCTGCCAGTTTCAAAGAAAATGGAGAATTAGCAAAACTTCTTGCTAAGGACGGAACGCAATGGGTTTTTAATCCGCCTGCTGCTCCGCATTTCGGAGGCAAATGGGAAGCTGGAGTCAAATCCTTTAAGTCACACTTGAAAAAGGTTGTTGGGGACCAGTTACTTACATATGAAGAAATGAATACTTTGTTACATCAGATAGAAGCTGTATTGAATTCTAGACCGATTAGTCCTCAATCTGATGATCCTCAAGATGTCTCTGCTCTAACACCCGGTCATTTTCTCGTGGGTCAACCTCTGACCACTATACCTGAACCTTCGTTAGAAGAAGTGAAAATTTCTCATTTATCTCGTTGGCAAATGATCCGGAAAATGTTAGAGGACTTTTGGAAACAATGGTCACGTGGTTGCCTGCAAAGGTATCTTGCTGTTTACAAATGGAACAAACCTGTTCCGTCGTTGAAAGAAGGTTCTCTGGTTCTGGTCGTAGACGAACGATACCCTCCATCGAAATGGCCTCTAGGTCGCGTTATTAAAACACATCCTGGTAAGGACGGTCATGTTAGGGTAGTCACTGTACGTACGCAATTGTCAACCTATCAGAGACCTATCACCAAAATTTGTCCTCTTCCTATTCAGACTGAATCTTTGTGATTTGTTCGTTAACGATGTTAACGAAGGCGGGCGGTAAATGTTATAAACAGAAAGAAATAGAGAGAGAGAGTAAAAGAGAAAGAGAGTGTGGTCTTGTATCCATGTGTTTCATTTGTGTGTTAGTGTATTTTGCCGCGCGATCAACGCAAGCAACGCTGCGCCGCAGACCTCGATCACGTGATAAGAGAGAGGTTCGACGTTGCGCCGCGGATACGGTAGCGATGAGTGTGAGTGAGACGGCGCATGGTACGGCGCGTGCGCGGGCCGTGCAGGCACGATCGTGCGAGCAGCGAGCGGTTATTCTTCCTTCGACCGTGCGAGTGTTCTCGATCTCTGTGGAGACGATTCGGTTGCGTCATACGGTATTACTTCTATATCTCGTTAACGATATCTCCCAACATTCTGTACTTTCGCGGTCATGTGCGTTTCATAAAGTAATAAACCGAGATTTGATAAGAGGACTTTTACATTGGTACCGCAAGTTAACGAGTGCAGTTATACTCGTGCTGATAACACGAAGGAAAGCCATCCGGCATTTTATTTCGGAAGGAAGGAAGGAAGGACGTCCATCGTCAATCCATGACGATTCATGAATTGTATGGCGTCATTGCTATTGCCGGGAAACCAAAGGTGCCCTTACGGTTGAGAGGCAGGCTATATTGCCTTTTCAGACGTTTCGTAACCGAGAGAGGGAAGGTCTGCAATTTTAAGGTAAATCCTCGATTTACATCGTTTCATTTGATATGCTCGCGAGTGGTGTTAAGCCTGGTACGACAGTTGCCAGCTTAACTTTCTAACATTCGTTACAGAGAACGCAAGATCTGCGCGTTTCAAGGAACTGCAATTCTGCAGGAGAGACCTTCCAGTTTTTTCTTTCCACAAAGCTGAGCTCAGTGTAACTTCAATAGTTCTTTTAACGGTTGCAACCGGTATATTAAAATTCCAATTCTTGATTCATGGCCATTTCGAATATTTACGTATTGCTATAAATTTTGCTGTGTAAAGAACGATTCCGTTAGTCGATCATAATTCATTGTATAAAGCGTTTCTATATTCATTAGATTAACTGCAGAATATATTACGATGCATTTAGATACAGTCCACAGCGTACTAGAAATAAATTCCGATAAGAAAAAACTATTGTTCTCGACCATTCGATACGTTTCTCGATTCATACTTTCCGTGATTCAACGCCCGATTATAATAAGCTTTACTATGAATAATATTGTTTCTATCGTTGCATGGATTAATACGTTATATGATTTAATGCCGATTCTCAACAATGGTACGAATTACGTACCGCTCATGTTGTATTAATTGCTCTTGTCGTTTTAACCACTCATGTCGTATTAATTGCTCTTATCGTAATACATTGCGTTGCTCAAGGAGACGAAACGAATGATGACGTATTATTTCATGCTTCATTGCTTTCATATAATGTGTGATCTATGCCTGATTATTTATGTGTTATGATTTATCATGAATGATCCTTTTATAAGAATGTTTCTGTCGAAGGTGAACTTTGATAATGTTCACATTCTATTTAAATGAAGTATCATTCGATACGAATCTAAGTAAAACATTTCTTTCTGACAAACATTAAGAAAACAATCTGAATAATAGTACAGTGAGATAGACTACGAGTAAAGGGATTATTCAAAACTATTATGTTTCTTTGATTTATATCTTTATGTATTAACTGATATTTGATATTTGTACTGCATTTATTTGTGTATTCGACCATTTATCACACTGGATACAAGACTGAGAAATACACAGTCTCTCAAACTAATCGACTATTACATTGATGTGTCGTTTCTTCCCGAAGCTTCGAGAATCCTTCCATACGAACCTTAGATTTCTAACACCTCCGGTTGGAACACTTTCCGACACACGTGACAATGCGTCGCGCGCCGAAATTTGAGTTTTTCGTCCTCCGTAAGTTCCACCATCGATATATTGGTGGAGATTTTAATCTTAGCGTAACGTGCGAGAACGCAAAGTTTGTTCACGAACCATGAAACGCAGTCCTCGCCGCGACGATATCTGTACGTAGATACGGTATCGTCGTAGGTGCAGCGCAGATAGTAGGCTGAACGGTACGTGACGCTGATAAGCGTATCTTTCCGTTCTCTCGGCATTCTCCCTCTCCCGTTGTTCGAGAAGACACTCCAGATCCGCGTGCACCACGAAGGGGAGTCACTCCTTTCTGTCGTGATTGTCGAACGACAGCCACTTATCGTCCTCGTTCGGAAGAACGATGGCGCAGTCGTTCATGCGGCCGCAGTCGACGCTGTGAGCGGCCAACTTTTCGCGCGTATAGAAATAGTGCAGACACCTACGAAGTAACGTGCGTGCGATTACTATGTGTTTATATATATAAACATAATATCTCGTCGTTTCCTTATTCCTCAGGCTTTTTTTACTTACCGATCGCAAACGTGCTTCGTACACCGGCTCACGGTCAATTGCGAATTCACCAATCGCGACAAATTTTTTATCCAGGCGAAATGGCCCCTGTTGACGCCATGTAGCGTATCGCGCAGATACAGTAGATTTACGTGTCTATCCGTCTTATCGTCGGTTAACCGCAGAGGCACGATTGCGTTGTCGTCAGCGCCCCGTCCGAACCTGACATTTTTTTCGCTTCCTTCCCGAGTCGTAAATACGTTGATCGATACGTCGTTCTGACGTTCGAACTTTCCGATCTGTTTCAGATTTATGGGAAACTTGATCCCGTCGAGATTCAGCACCGTCGCGTAATCGGGATACGAGCCGCATCGTTCCGCGTTTTGCTTGGCGAGATACAGAGCCGCAACCACCGCACGCGCGAAACACGTGTCGTTCTCCGACAGCACGTTGACTACCGCTTGTTTAAGTTTTATACCTAGCGGTATCTTCATCCAACATCCCATGCGCATAGAATTACACTTGTTCACGTTTACCGTTAGATTGAGTATTCGCCCATCCGCTGTCGCGTTCCTGAAATTCGTCCAACGCCGCTAGAATCGCGTCGCGCACGTGCTTTTCGTACCACTCGCCCAGATCGGACCCTTGGAGCTGTTCGTTCCGCGTAGCGATACTCTTTGCATCGATCTTAACGTCCGCTACGAATCCCCCATTGAATATGGTATTGACCTTCAGACACACGTATCTGTTCAAATTATCCTGCACTTTTTTGAGCACGGTGTCCCTCGCATCTTTGCGAGAAATCGCGTGGGTTTGATGTACGTCGAGTTCGTCACAGCGCCGGTCAATACGCGACTTTGGAACGCCGTATCGATCTCGACCCACGAAAATCCTCTGCCGACGCTGCTACCGGCGTCCCCACTGTCCAAACCAGCACTTACGGCGCGTTCGAATCGTCGACGCAGATTCTCCCTGGAACCTTCCAATTGCGCTATTCGAGCCACCAGAGTGGCCACGGGTCCCGTACTTCCTCGCCCCCCAGAGCGTTTGACTCGACAATTCTCCCGCAAGAGCCGGAGACACTCGGGAACACTGAATTTCATTCGATCGAAAAGACGACGAGACCTGTAGGTTTGAAGCCTACGTATCTTCTCTCCTCCATCCACCGTCTGATAATAAAGATAGTACTCGAGCGGCAGGTAACGCATATAATCGTTCGCCCTAACGAAGTATGCCATTGTCGTCTCTATCCACGCTCGCTCGCGCGCGGTTCGCGCTCCGATCTCCCTTCGCAGATGATGAGTCGCCAGATTCCATCGCGCGTCCTACTTCACCACCGACACGCATACGTTTGACGACGTGTCGACTCTCGCCGATTCGTCGTCCGAATCGGAAGAGAACTTGGGCATGAACTCGGAACAGTGCAGTTCACTGTCCGATTCCTCGGACGAGTAATAACGGCGATTGTTCATTCGCGAGTAAGCATCGCTAATGCTACAATAACTCCACTAACGCGTCTAAATCAATTAGACGTAAATTTTTCTATCCAAGTCTTTCATAAAAAACGGGCGAGGGGGTCGGAAGTGCACTGAAACCACCCAGGGCGCTCCAAGGGAGCTGGGATCGGAGATCGGTTTTGCGGACGCTGATTTATTTCACGATATATATAGTTATCGAGGAACTTCCGATGCGATCGGAGATCGGCGATTCCGATTTCGCGACGGATTAGATATCTCGTTACGTCGACGCGCCGCGAATCTCACTTCCTCGCAAACGGATCCCCGTTCCTCGCGAGCGGTTCGTTGATTTTCACGAGCGGTTTCGGAAATGTAGCGTTACCGATTTTCACCCACGCCGGTTTGCAAAGTCCTACCTACTCGCCGCTCATACCACGTTAAAAGAATAAAACCACGTTAACTTATCCCGATACAATGCGCTTTACGCTGTCGCGCCAATTCAATTTATACACGTTCGTTATCTCAACGGAGGATGTACATACAGGATACACCCTTCCGGGAAGGGGATATCCGCTCGCCGCATTCTGTGAAAAAAACAAAAGAAGGAACCGACAAGAGCGACCTCGAACAAGTTCGAACGCGCGCGATAAAAATTTAATCGCGATGATGCGCGTGAATCGGGGCGGATTTCCGCGCGCGGCCAATAACGCGGTTGATAACGCCGATCCGAGCGCCCCCTCTGAGCGCCCGGGAACAACGATCCCCTCACCCCGGTGGCAACACTGCGGCGCGAAATTTCCTATCACCCGCCTAGGGAATCTACGTCTTTCAGGTTACCGAAAAATATGCGGTAAAAATATACTCACATCTGATTGGACAACCTCGAGTCTTTGTAGTCGTTTCTGATTGGCCAGAGATAAGATATTGTCTAGTTACTAGTAAATCGCGTAGGGAATTTTCCCCCCGCAACTCCCCCCCTCCAATGAACCTATACCCTTCCCCTCGAACCCCTCGCCCATCTCTGATGGCGTTCCCCCCGCGTGCGCGCGGCCCGCCCCGTTTCTCCTCAGAAGTACCCGAGCGCCGGGGTATAGACTCTTCATCTACTCATCCTGTTTAAACAAAATCAATAAATTCGCGTTGTCGCATATAAGATGCTTCGGTATCTTTGCATACGTCTGACAAAGATAGAAAGAGTCAACGTCCGCGTGCCGGCCCATTGCAAAGTATTCTCTTATCGTATCCTGCTTGTCGCACGCCACGTCATCAAAGATAAAAATAGAATGCGGGAGCGCCTCGCTCGGTGGAATGACGTCACTGTTATTCGAGAACGTAAAGTAGCCAATCTCTTCTATCGGTGTTAGTATATTCTCCAAATATCGATATTTTTGTTGTTGCAACGATTTCGAGTACACATACACGTTCTTGAAACGTACACCGTGCGCACTTTCCAGCAAGCTTATCAAGATGTTTGTCTTGCCGCAATTCGACGGACCGCAGATGATACCATTGATACCGCGTATAGAAATCGGTAGCATGTCTCCATGTTTGCGTACCTCTTTCGTTAACTGTATCCTATCGTCAAAGTTTGTCACTTTGATTGTCCGCGATTGTCGTACGAACCGCATTTTACCTCCCTTCTACAACGAATAAAAAACATTATCGAGAAAGCGGGCCTATTTATAGAGGCGCGTAGAGCTAAGAAGCTCAGTCTTTAAAATGTTTTTGCTCGTGTCAGATAACAGCGATATTAACCGCCGAGCAGTTAAAGTATATACCAAAGGTCATTCTACTATGACAGTTTTATAATTACATAGATTATTTGTGGGATAAGCTTCCCGAACATATCAAGGCAGATTCGGAGGTTCAGCAATATCGTCGCTGTTTATTACATTATAATTTGCCAAGTCAGCAAACGTACATCGACGGTCCGCCACCGTTGATAAAAAACTGCGGCGAATGCCGCCGAAGATAGGTCGAGGTCTGCTGAATTGCGCGATAAACGCGCTTCCGATCGAATTACATATCCCCGGCTATCAATTTTGCGGTCCGGAAACTCATTTAGAAACACGATTGGCAAGAGGTGATCGGGGTATCAATCCATTGGACGCAGCGTGTAGCGAGCACGACATAGCCTACTCGCGTAGCAACGATCTCGCAGAACGACACGTGGCAGACAATATACTCGCCGCGAAAGCACGAAAACGTGTCACCGCGAACGATTTGACTCTCGAAGAGAGAGCTGCAGCTACAGCCGTCTGGGCGGCCATGAAGGCTAAAACGAAACTCGGTATGGGTTTGAAAACAAAGAAAAAGAAGAAGAACAAGCGAAAACTACCGGTAGCGAAACGCGGCGGTATCCTACCGATTCTTCCGTTGCACAGTGTGATATTTCGACAATCTAGGGGGACTTAATTCCTATTCCGAAAATAATACGTCTTTTTAAACAATATATTGAGGAAAAATTTTTATAATGACATTTAAAACACGGCATTTCTTAGGCTACTCATTAGCATGGCACATGAGTTAGCAAAGTTAGCGTAATCCAGAGTTTTCTTGTGTTAGTATCTAATCCACCAATTTTTCTTTTTCTTTTATTTCAATAGTAATTTTTGCAAAACTTTTGCAAAATATAAGCAAATGTAGCATCAAATTTTGCTGTTGATTGTCTATGTTCAGCCCAAATATCGAAAATGGTCTAACGCAAAACTGTGAAAATTCACTCTATAATTGAGGAGAAATGTAAAAATCGCAAACGATCGCAATAAATTTTTAAATTTCTAGATACTTTATATAAGTCCTATTTTAATATAAATTTAATAAAAGTCCTATATAATACCATATAACATACTTAAAAATTAAAAAAATTTTAAAGTGAAAGAATTTTTGTTATACGGTATTATATGGGACTTTTATTAAATTTATATTAAAATAGGACTTATAAGGTATCTAGAAATTTAAAAATGTATTGCGATCGTTTGCGATTTTTATATTTCTTCTCAATTATAGAATGAGTTCACATTTTGCGCCAGACCATTTTCGACATTTGGGTTGAACATCCGGATGATGCATCATCCGGAAACGAAACGTTACCAAACTCTTGCAGAATATAAGCAAATAAAATATAGCATCAAATGTTAAATTGCTTATGTTCAGCCCAAAATGTTTAATCGTTTCCTTCGAACTAGTGGCTTTAACCGGGAACAACCAAGTGAACCGCGTGTACGCATCTACGACTAGGAGGATATGCTTAAAACCACCAGTTGACCCTATTAAGGGACCGTAATAATCGGTATACAATATTTGGAAAGGAGCTGAAGGAGCATCCGTTATCTGCAATTCACCTTCGCGAGAATTTACCGACATGTTCGACATTAGACATACCAGGCAGTCTTCTATACAGGGTGTACCAGGACCTCTTCGACAAACTTTGAGAAATGATAGGTCACACAGAGAGGATCATTTTTTGTTAAGAAACATATGGTCGCTGACGCGTCCTTAAGGAGCTATGCATTTGAATAGTCAGATCTCCGGTAAAATTTTTTGCACAAATAAAATTTAATTTAATTAACTCTCAGAAGAGTGAGATAGAAAGAAAGAGAGTAAAATCCACCCACCCGGGTGAAGAATCGGAACGCAGTCCTGCAGTACAGTACAGTACACCCCCTCTCCTTAGAACACCTTGGCACCAAAAGTCCTAACCTAACCGACCGACGCCTAAAGAGCCGCCAGCCGCATTGTCATCCTTGGAACTTTTACTCAGAGGCAAAGCAGCAGCCCAGATGTCAGCCGGAAAGGAGACGACGCCGGTCAAGGAGGTGACCAGGACGAAGGCCGAGAGAAAGTTTTCCGAATCTAAAATTCACACGTCCACTCCTATTCCCGAACATCCTGACAATAATAACCAGAATAAAGAAAATATCAGCTCTGATGCTGACACTTCCATAATCTTGGACAACAGCGAGCCAGACGTAGCGGTGGAACAGCTGATTCAGAGCAGCCAGTGCGTACAGCCGGAGGACGTCGAGCAGACGGATTCACAGAAGCAGTAGAGGTTGGTCGAAGCCTGAAAACATAATTGAAACAGTAAAAATAGTTAGTCAAACCAATATAATAATGATAATAGAAAACGAGATTTATACAGAGTTCCTAATTATATATTTGATAAACGTGATAGTAATGATAATAAACAGCATTATGCTGACTCACCTGATTTTGACACATAGAGATAGAAGTTACAGAGATTTGAATATTCACATAGCTCTTCCGAACGAGCAAATTTGACAGCGTGATCGGGATGCGAAAAGTAATGATAGCGATAGTTCCTGATTACTTACTTGATAATAACGAGATTATATACTTACCTTTTAGGACAGATGTCACAGTTTAATATTTCTATATTAGAGATAATTATTTTATGTTTATTGAGTAAAGAGAGATGATTTCCGGTTCCGGTACGTAGATAGAGACAGGCGTGCAGGTGACAGAAGGAAAAAAGTGGCGATAATAAGATCTAGAGAGGGTTGGAGGAGACGAGATTGCCGGAACAAGGAGGAGTGGATGCGTGTGAAGGCGGAGGTGATAGAGTTGAGAAGGGGAGGAGACGGGAAAAAGGAGAAAAGGTAAGAAAAGTGACGGGAGAGAGGTGACCGTTACGGCATAGACAATAAGAAAAAAAATAGAGGGACGACAGAACGGAAGGCAGTGGCGCGCGAGCGAGCATAGGCTAGTTCGGATATAGAGGGGATAACTACGGTAAGTGCGCGCGGCCATAGGATAGGTAACGAGTAAGAGAGATAAGCAAAGATAAAAGCGGCGGATGGAGATAGGGAGGGAATTAGGAATAGAGAGTGAACAGAAGGGAGACACAGGAAAGAGGAGGGAGGGAGAGGGTGAGAAGAAAGCAAGAGGCAGGCCAACAAAAGCGGAGGAGCTTGCCAAACAGAGAGGAAGAACGAGTAGCCTAGGATCAGTAAAAGAGTTCTTACAGAAAAGGAAAAGGGGAAGAAGGAAAATTAGAGGTTAAGATAAGAGTAGGAGAAGAAACCTGGAGAATAATAAAAATATATGTAAACAAAGATATGGATAAGAAACTAGAAGGCTTGAAGGAGTGCATGGAGAAGGGAGATATGGGAGTTAAGACTATAATAGGTGGACTTTAACGCAAGAACGGGAGAGGAAGGAGGGTGGGAAGAGGAAGATGAGGGAAGAGGGAAAGAAAGAGGGAGAAAATCGAAAGACAAAAAGGTAAATAAGGATGGCAGAACACTTCTAGAATTTATCGAAGAAAAAGGATGGATGATCTTAAACGGAGGATCTTAAAGGGAGATGAGGAAGGAGAATACACATACACAGGAGGAAAAGGTGAAACGGTCATAGACTACATATTAGGAGATAAGGACATTAGAGAAAAAGTGGAAAGATTAGAAGTAGGGGAAAAGGTAGATTCAGACCATCATCCGTTAATACTATGGATAAGAGGTAGTGCAAAGAGAAAACAGAGAAGGAAAGAGGTGGAAAAGATAAGAAGAAGAGGAATATGGAACGAGGAAGGAAAAACGAAATTCAGGGAGAGGCTAGGAAAAATAGGAGGAAATAGAGAGCTGCAAGACGAGATAGAGGAAGGAATGTCAAAGATAAGAAAAATATTAGATGAGAACGAAAAAGAGAAGGGAAGGGGAGTGAACGAAAGCAAACGAGGATGGTGGGACGTAGAATGCAAAGAGAGAAAGAGGGAAGTCAGGAGAGAATTAAGAAAATGGAGGAAAGGAAATGGAGAAGCGGAAAGATATAGAGAAGGTAGGAGGGAATACAGAGAAATGTGCAAAAGAAAGAAGGAAGAGGAAAATATAGGATGACAAGAGAAATTGGAGAAGCGAAAACGGAAGGAAAGGTATGGGAGTTGTTAGGCAGAGTAAGAAAAAAAAGAAAGAGAGTAAACGAGGAGATAAAGATGGAGGAATGGAAGGAGTACTTCATGGAACTAATAGGTGGGATGGAGAACAGGGTTGTGAAAGGAGAAGGAGGAGGGAACAGACATGAAGAGGAAGAGATAGAACTGGAGGAGGTAAGAAACGTAATAAAGAAACTAAAAACAGGGAAGGCAATAGGCTTGGACGGGATTCCGAACGAGGTATGGAAGTTTGGAGGAGAAGAGTTGGTGAAATGAATATGGAAAATATGTAATCGAGTGTGGAAGGGGGAAGGCTGGCCGGAACATTGAAAGGAAGGTGAGATAATACCAATAGTGAAAAAAGGAGAAGGACGAGAGGTGAGGGACTACAGACGGATAACGATTATGTCGTCAATGTACAAGATATACACGGCGGTTCTAGCAGAAAGGATAAGGAAAGAAGTAGAAACGAAAAACTTGATTCCAGACAACCAAGCAGGATTCAGAAAGGGAATGGGGACGATGGATCAAATATTCGCACTGAACTACCTGATAAACAGACAGTTGGGAAATGAGAAAGGGAAGATGACAGTTCTGTTTGTAGACCTGAAGGCGGCGTTTGACTCAGTAGATAAGGAAGTCTTAATCAAGGCAATGAAAGAGAGAGGAGTGAGGCAAGGATTGATAGACAGGGTAGAGGAAATGTTAAGAGAAACCAAAAGCAGCGTAAAAAGGGGAGAAGAAAGAGGAGACGCATTCTGGACGGCGAAGGGTTTAAGACAAGGTTGCCCGTTAAGCCCGATACTGTTCAATTTATTAATTGCAGACATAGAGGAGTTCATGAAGAAAGGTGGATGGGTGGGGGGTGTAAGATTGAGAGGAGAGAGGATATACACTCTAACGTACGCAGATGACATTGCAGTACTAGCGAAAGAGGAACAAAATATGAGATCTATGATAAGCAGGCTAGAGGGGTATTTGAACATGGGTCTAACGTTGAGTGTAGAAAAGACAAAGATAATGAGATTCAGGAAAGGAGGAGGGAGGAAGAAGAAATATGATTGGAGATGGAAGGGAAAGAAGTTGGAGGAGGTTAAAGAGTTCAAGTACCTGGGGTATACATTGAAGAAGAACGGAGGACAGGAGGCACACTTTAAAGAAAGAAAAAGGAAGGCGGCAAGAGTAATGAGAGAGGTGTGGGGGATAGGAAAGAGGATGTGGAAAAAAGATTAGAAAAGAAGAATCTGGCTATACGATACCCTGATATGGACAGTGATGGAATACGGGGCAGAAATATGGGGATGGAAGAAAAGGAGGGAAGTAGAAATGATACACGAGAGATATCTCAGATGGATTCTTGGAGTTAATTGAAGGACACCAGGATACATGGTTAGAGACGAGGTGGAAAGGGAGAAAATGAGAGCCAGAGCAAGCAAGAGAGCATGGAGGTTTGAAAGGAAACTGGAAGAAGGTAGAAGAGGAGAAATAGCAAGGAAATGTTTGAAAGAAATGAAAGAGAGATGGAGGAAGGAGAGGATCATAGGCAAATGGGAGCAGGAGAGAAAAGACTGCTTGGAAGGAATTGGGGTAGAAGTGGGAGGGGAGGAGGAGTTGGAAGAAGAAGTATTGGAAAATAGGGAGAGATTGAAGCAAAAACAGGAAGGGATGGAAAGGATCATGGGGTCGAAATACAATAAGTGGTATAAGTTTATAAGGAAGGACGGGATTTCGGATTATCTAAAAAAGGGTTGGGAGGAAACAAGATGGAGTAGAATTGCAAGGTTCAGACTGGGCAACGAAATTAGGGAAGGATTATACTGGGGAGAAAAGGATGACAGAAAGTGCAGGATGTGTGAGAGGGAGGAGGAGACTTGGGAGCATGTCTGGGAAGTATGTACAAAATGGGAGAAATGGGATGGAGGAAGCTGGCGGGATGTGGTAGGGAAGATATTGGGCGAAAATGGAGAGGGGGAAGAGTGGATGAAGGCGATAGAGGAGATGAGGCAGGGCGGGAAGAGGAAAAAGGAAAAGGAGGGTACTTGGTAGAGGTATTAAACAATCGTTTAATTACAGATAAGCTCGGCGAGAGGGAGATCACGTGACAAAAGGAAAGAATAGAGTGCAGGGCGAAGGTAATAGTGGAGAGAGAGACACTGGAGAAACTGATAAAGGAACAAACAAGTGAGATGATAAAAGGGTTGAAAGAAGAAATAAAAGATTAGAGAGAGGAGATCGAGAGCCTGAGAAGAAAAGTACGCAGGTTGGAACAAGGCACAGGGAAGAGGAAGAGAGACGATAGCGAGGAGAGCACGAGCAGGCTTGAAGAAATAAAATGGTGGTCCGACGAAGAGGAGAGGAATGATGACGAGAGAAGGAAGAAGAACGTGATAGTAAGGGTAGAGAAGAACAGATGGACAGGAAAGGGAACGAACCGGGAGAAGGTGAAACAACTGTCTCAGAGGGCCTGAAGATAAGAATTGAAGTGAAGGAGGTAAGCGTGATAGGGATGAGAGGAGAATGGCTGACAATGCTGGTGAGATTGGGAAGCGAGGAAAATAAATGGAGAGTGTTGGACGCGAGGAGGAGGGTAGGGAGCAAGCTGAAGGTTAAGATGGACGAGGACAAATCTATAGAGAGGAAACTCAGAGAAGGAGAGAAGAAGAAAAAGAGAAAGGAAAGGAGGAAAGAGGATGGAGGGAAATCAAAAAGATCTGCGGAGGAGGAGATATCGAGCAGACTAGAAGAGAGCCTGCTAATGGATACAGACGAGGAGAGAGGAAAAACAAAGGCCGATTAAGGAGGAAGGAAGGTCAATATGCAACAGAAGAGATTAGGGGAGAAGACGACCAGACTGGAGAGAAGGATCCGAGAATCGGCGTGCAGACAAGAGACAACTAATTTCCATTCGATTTCTGATTTTGATTTTTGTTTTCTATTAAATTTTGTTTTGAGTTGATTTTGTTTTGTAAAAGTTTGGGTACGTTCCTAAAAAACGTCAATGGTTTTTTGGAAAGAATGGGTGAGAAGGTTGTACAGGGTTGGGTACGTCTCTACAAAACGCCCTTTTAGACCCCGTGTGAGTAATAAAGTACCTTTTGAATTCAAATTGATTTGAGTAAAGAGAGATGACTTTGTCAAATATATTTGTGATAATGACAAGCGTGATACCATAGTATTACTAGATGCATTTATAGAATGCAAATATATCAACTTAGTTTTAAGAGTGATACACTTTTACGTACCAAAGGCATATGTGTTAATTATTTTTAACGATTCATATTTATTCGCGATATTTTGATTTAATATCTAGAGTCAGTGATTCGAGACAAGTCCGGATAGACCGTGACGAACGTGACTTAGTCATCCGAGATGAAGGTCAAGCCTAATCAGCTAAATTTTAAAAGTATGATTATATTTCATGGCTTTGGACTGTGAATCTCGGTTACTTATGTTCTCTTGAGAGGGAATATATGCCCATTATCGATTGCGAGGCGATAATAATGATTTCGACCTTGTCAAGGACACTTCTGCATTTTGGACAGATTCAGCATAAGAATGATGTGGACACTTTTGTCTAGACTCAGAGAATACATATATATATAGCTTTTATACGAGAAATAGCGATAATTTAAGATTTCACAAGTTGTGATGAACTTTTTTATTTACAGTCCGATTTTGTTATTATTGGTCTTAAACATTTTGTTTTGTTATGAGAAACATGCGCCTATAGTCAAAACCTCATTTTTATCATCGAAACCGAGTTTTACCTTACAAGGTGACCTTCGAGTGACCTTCGCTATTTATGATGCGAATCGTGCGTAACTAGTCTGAAACGTTTTCTTTTTATCCAGAAAGGATATTTGCTTAGTTTTTCTTTTAATTTTTGCGATACTTTAAAAAATGACATTTTCAAGGTCAAAGGTTAAATAATTGAAATTTTCAAACGCGATGAGATCATTTATTTGATCGATTGAGAGATGCCTATGGCATAAAAACTTTGATTTTTTCAAAATTACAAAAGTTTACAAATTGTGGCGAACTTTCGTAATTTGCATAAATATGAGATTTTAACATTAAAACTAGTTTATTTGTCGTAAGATGAATCCAACGAACCGTTATTTAGTCGATTCGAAGCATTTTTACAGATTTTCATTAATTTTATAAACTAATTAATTATCGATAAATATGCGTATATTATTGCATAGAATGTATCGTAATAAAGTGAAAAAGCAACTTCTGAAGTCAGAATTGCATAATTATGTGCATAGAAAGATTTCATTTTCAAGGTCATTGAGATGAATTTTGCAGACAGATGTATAGTATTAATTCAATAGTTAGATTCGTTTCTCGTGAACATATTTCAACTCGTTGGATGCGTTTTGTGAACGCTAAAGCGATTTAGCGTAATTTGCCTGAAAATTCCTGAAAAGGGAAAAGCGATTATTTTGCGTTAATATTTAAAAAAAAAAACGTATGGAATACTGACCCGTACTTACCCGATGAGTTCTCGAAGTCCTTGAATGCATGTAGAGTACCTGAAAATAAAAAGAGAATTAAAATCATGAATTACGCGATATTAGATGCACATGTAATGAGCAGGGATTATCCGCTGGTAATATAAAGACACGAGTGCGTGTATGTGATATTGCAAGACAAGCGGGGAATAGCATTTTAGGATATATATTGTTGCGCTTGTCACGTCGCTTGTTCGATCACTCGCTCACTCTCGCACTCTCACTCCCGGCGCTCGCGGAAATAAGGAGACACTGTGGTTAAAAAGGAGAACCAAACTCAATCTTTATTGTAAACGACGCGATACAGGAGAGCGTGGACACACATCCGCACGGTCCAGCAGCTCAAGACAAAATCCCATCAGCTGTTTTATTAAATCAATAAATCAATAAGACTCGTCACTAAGGACGTTTCGCATCTTGACGGAAGACTGTTCGTTGCACGCTTCAGCTCAGAACAGCATAGCCGGGCGGCACGCACGCAACACTGCCCCCCTTCTTCAGATTGTCGTCCCGACAATCAGCGAGGCAGCTTGCTGCATTTCTTGGGAGGCCGCTGTCTAGACGGTTTCCTGCCCTACCCTGGGCTGCTGCCACAGGTTACCGGGCTCCGTCTTTCCCAGCCTCCACAACATTGTGCGATTCCAGGGCACCGGGACGGGCCTCCTGCCTTACCCTGGGCTGCTGCCTCAGGTTACCAGGCGCCGTCCTCTTCTCGGTCCCAACCGCACTCCGGAGCTTCCTCTTCTCATAGAGCTGGCCAGGCTCCATGACGAAGCTTCAACTCCTGCCTTCTGCCACCGGTGCTCCTCTTCCCTCTTGAGCTTTGCGCGCTTAGGTCTTCTTTCTTCGGGATCAGAGGGGGAAAACTTCCGTGGACCCATCGCTTTGAGAGCACTCCGTTCCCTGCCTCGGCATTCGCCCTTAGTCTCACGGGAAAACCACGGTCAAAAACCGTGAGAGAGGCAGTCCAGAAAGATTTCTCAGGAGAAGACTGTCATTCCCCTGCCGCCATGCCTTATCCGTTCGTTATTAATTTCTGTAACAAAAATATTTAAAAAACGCAGAAGCATCGAAGAAAAACAAATTAACAACTTTTTACATAAAAATAATTAAAGTACGGGCTCAGACTCATGTCGGATCGAACTATCTCTCTAATACGAAAACGGAAAATCATTCCCTTTCCTGAAAAGGAGCTAAGCGATCAGCATGGACAATTTTATTCTTTCGACGAGGAGACGCCTGGATACAATACACAACATCACTAAGTCTCTTTATTACCGTCCATGGCCCTTCCCAAGGACTCTGCAATTTCGAGGCCCTTCCCGCAATTCGTTGAGGATTATAAACCAGACTTTCTGTCACGGTTCGAAAAGCACTCGTCTAGAACGTCGATCATACCAGGATTTAACGTTTTTGGATCTAATTTGAAGATGATGTCTAGCAAATTGATGGATAAGATCCAATCTATTCCTTAAATTGGATATGTATTCCACCTCTCCATCTTCTCTATCCTCCTCCTTGGTTAACAAAGGTGGGTTTCCTCTAAGAAGATCTAAAGGTAAACGCAGATCCTGTCCTAAATACATCTCCGCCGGAGTTACTCCAGAAGTTTCGTGTTTTGAAGAACGAAAAGCTAGTAAGTACAAAGGGATCCACCGATCCCAATCCTTCTGATTTCCACAAATGAACTTTACTAAATAGTCTAAAATAGTACGGTGCTGACGTTCGACCTGCCCATCTGATTGTGGGTGAAAAGGGGTCGTACGAGTTTTCCTAATTCCCATCAGAGAAATCATTTCTTGGAAAAGCCGGGACTCAAAGTTCCTTCCTTGGTCCGTATGTAATTCCAAAGGAACTCCATGACGAGAAAGTACCTGATCTACCAGGGATCTTGCTACTGTACTGAATCTTTTATTTTTAAGAGGCATAGCCATCTAGTAAAGCTGTCGACTACCACCAGTAGATATTTATTTCCGTCCGAAGAAGTAGGTAAGGGACCTAAAATATCCACTTGCATTCTTTCAAAAGGAGCACCTACATTGTAGATTTGTAAGGAAGATCTTCCCTTACCAATGGGACCTTTTCTAGCGACGCAAATCTTGCAAGTAGCGCACCATCTTTCCACATCTTTTTTACAAGTGGCCCAATAAAAACATTTTCGAATCTTCTGTAACGTTTTATTTATGCCAAAATGTCCCCCAGAAGGTGAATTATGGGCCTCGTTCAGAATTTCTTGAATCTTTTGTTGAGGTGCGACAATCTGAAAAATGTTTTTCCGCAAATTTGGAAAAAGCCATTTCTTATATAACACGCCATCAACTATTGTTAACATATCCCAATGAGTCCAATAGATTTTCAAAGAAGGCTCTCCAGAAGAAACCTCCTGCCAATCAGGTCGCCTTCCCGCCTCTTTGGCTTGAATTATTTTCGAAATAACCGGATCCTGAAGCTGAGCGGAACGCCATTCCCGAAGATTCTCCTCAGCGAAGACTATTCGTCCAAGTCTCTTCTTTTGATTCCTCATTGAGCTCTATCTTTGCACAGTAACGACAGGACGTCTCCAAACACGGACGTCTAGACAAACCATCCGCATTACCATGAGCTTTCCCGCTCCGATAACAGACGTCAAAATCGTACTGCTGAAGACGCTCCAACCATCTGGCCAATTGCCCTTCCAGATTCCGGAAAGACATCAACTTTCGCAAAGAAACATGATCCGTTCTCACTAGAAACTTCCTTCCATATAAATAGTGATGAAATGACTTTACCGAGTCTATCACTGCCAATAACTCACGTCGGGTGACGCAATAATTCCGTTCCGATTTATTTAATACTCGGCTAAAATAAGCGATCACCTTTTTTTCTTTATCCTGAAACTGAGAAAGTACCGCCCCGATACCATGATTCGAAGCATCGGTATCTAGAATAAATTGCCCTTCACCTGAAGGAAAAGCTAAAATAAGAGGAGAAGTCAAGACATGTTTTAAATTCTCAAATGTCTCTTGGCATTCGGAAGACCAGACAAATTTATTTTTTTCTTCTGTTAACCTGTACAAAGGTTTAGCCAAAATAAAAAAAACCTTTGACAAATCTCCTATAATACGTGCAAAAACCAAGAAAACTTCGCACATGCTTCCGTGTTTTTGGAAGCGGCCAATGTTTAACAGAAGAAATCTTATCTGGGTCTGTTGCAACACCCTTTGCAGATATAACATGTCCAAGGTACTTTACTTCTCTTTCTAGAAATACACACTTTTTAGGATTGACCTTTAAATTAGCGTTTTGTAAGCGAAGAAAAACTTCCTTTAAATTACTCATCATTTCTTCAAAATTTTTTCCAAAAACAATGACATCATCTAGATACACAAAACAAATCTTAGAAATTAATCCTTTCAAAACTTTTTCCATAAGACGTTCAAAAGTAGCAGGGGCGTTGCAAAGACCGAAAGGCATGACTGTAAATTGCCACAAACCGTTTCTACAAGAAAAGGCAGTCTTTTCACGATCCTTAGGATCTAATCTTACCTGCCAATATCCACTCTTTAAATCAAGAGTACAAAACCACGAGTTCCCCGCTAAACAATCCAAAATAATGTCAATCCTTGGAAGAGGGAAAGAATCTTTTTTTGTTACGGCATTTACTCCTCGATAATCCACACAAAACCGTGTAGAGCCATCCTTCTTTTTAACTAGCACGACTGGAGAAACCCAAGGGCTGTTTGATTCCTCAATTACTTTTTGGGCTTTCATCTCTTCCAAAATTTTATTTACTTCCGTTTGTAGATGAAGGGGAACTCGGCGAGGTACCTGCTTAATAGGGCGAGAATCACACAATTCTATGGTATGACATAATACATCACAAGACATAACAAAATTCTTTCAAGAAATTAGAAAAGACGAGTTTCTGTAAAGAATCTAAATGTGAGGATCTTTGTTCAAATATCGAAAGAAGAGCAGGACAGTCCTCTATTCGAGAACAAATTAGTCCGTGCTCAACCTCCACACTCTTCGTCAAACCGAGAGTGTTTTCGAGAAATTTATCTAGAACCTTTGCTTTCTCAAGAAAATCAATTCCGAGAATACATTCGTCGTTAATGTCCGCAACATAAAAGGGCATTTCGAAATTAAATCTGCCCAAAGAAATCGTGGTAAATACGCAAGAAATTACCGGTACTCTCTCACCGGTAGGATATCTGAGATTACAGAAATCAAGAGGAACCTGTTTCAAATTACCCGCCAATCTCACATTTAAAACCGACACATCCAAGCCCGTATCTACTCTAAAAGTACAAGATTTATTATTTAAAAATCTATCAACACAACAACATCTATGCGGGTCCGGGTGCGTCGCCCGGGCGCTGTTTCCGGTTAGTGAATTGGAGATAAAAATTTTGAGCAAGTTCGCTTTCCCCGAAACGCAGCTCTAATTTCGCCTTTAACTCCGCGTAAGAGAGGAACTCGTTCCCGTCGGCGAATGAGTCGAGTAATAAACGCGCCTTCCCCCGTAAACACGACGCTAATACAACCGCTTTTTCCGCTTCACTCCATCTATTCGCAACGGCAATGAGCGAGAACTGCGAAAGAAATTCGCGTAACGGCGCCGTCCCGTCGTACGCATCGGACTTTAATTTTATCCCGCGAGAAATTCCATCCCCGGACGCGTCTACACTCGCGCCCGTTATTCGCACCGCGCCGTTCGCGTTTTCGCCCGGAAAAGAATTATTGGAGGGACTTAGCTCTGTTATTTTCTCCTGGATGTGTCGAAGCTCGTCGTCGCGCTGCTGCATTATCGCCGCGAACTCGGCTTCCCTCTGCATGCGCTCTTCGCGCATCTCGCGGATCTCCCGCATCACCGCCTGCAGTGTCACCACCTCCGCCGTCATCTCCGGAGCGTCCGATTGAGAAGGCGTTGCACGGAGTCGTTTCCTTGTGGGAGCGCTCGTAGTCATCTCGTCTTAATTAGCTCGTCTCTTTCGATCTGCGGTCGCTCGTCCGATCCCGGACGAGCCCCCAAAATGTTGCGCTTGTCGCGTCGCTCGTTCGATCACTCGCTCACTCTCGCACTCTCACTCCCGGCGCTCGCGGAAATAAGGAGACACTGTGGTTAAAAAGGAGAACCAAACTCAATCTTTATTGTAAACGACGCGATACAGGAGAGCGTGGACACACGTCCGCACGGTCCAGCAGCTCAAGACAAAATCCCATCAGCTGTTTTATTAAATCAATAAATCAATAAGACTCGTCACTAAGGACGTTTCGCATCTTGACGGAAGACTATTCGTTGCACGCTTCAGCTCAGAACAGCATACCGGGCGGCACGCACGCAACAATATTAACAGAATTCATTATTTTATATATTTATTCGTAATCATTTTACGATGAGTGGAAATTGAATACATGTAGTCGCATGAAAAGTATTTCGTCGTAGATTTATTTAATTGAAACGTCGGCCAAGGCCTTTGACGTAATTTGATATTCTTGAAGTTGTTTACTTCTCAAGGAAGTTCGGTTAGACATGTTGAAACTAGTCGACTACATGATAGAGAGAGACCGAGAACATGGCACGACTGGTCTCTGATTGGTCGTGAGCCCATGGGTGGGATCGACAACCCAGCCAGGGTATATAAGGAAGCCCGAGCACCGGCTCGAGGTTTTTCTTGTCTTTGCTGTTGAATAACTAAGTCTTCAGTGAAATCGTGTAAATCGAGAATTCGAGAATTATCGTTGCGTAGAACATTAACAATCGTATATAACGTATATGGGAAAGATTAGTTCGCGATAATAGCGTGCTCGTAATTATCTTTTCTGCTACGTACGGTAGTTAAGCAGCAGTTTAACTGTTAGATATATCCGACTTGTAACACGGGATTGTACCCGGCAACGCCCGATAGCCGTGGGAAGATTTTCACTTTCCGTAAATTGTGTACCGATGTACCAAAGTCTGAATATATTTTATATATTTTGTTAAACTAAAACGAATTTACAATTCTCTTGATATTCCTATTATCCGGATACTTCATACGCTACGCGAACGCGAGTGCGGGACTTTGTCCGAGAAACAGCCACGAGCCAAGCAGCGGGAAGATAACATTCTGGAAGGAAGGAAGCCATTCGTCAAAGCGACGGAAGGGTAGATACGTTCTGTGTCAACGTCTAAAACACAGTGGCGACCATATTATTTTGATACAAGTAAGTTTATTATTATTCGAGACCACAAGTTCGGTCACAACCTAACTTACGTCATAAGTTTGTTGTTGTTCTGTGAGTTTATTATCAATCAATCAAGCATGAACTACGAATTCGCTAAGCTGACTGACATAATAATGTGTTACGGTGAGGCTAGGGGAAATGGAAGAGAAGCTCGTCGCATCTACGAGCAGCGGTTTCCTAACAGAAGACATGCAGACCACAGTATCTTTGCTTGAATTCATCAACGCCTTCGAGAGACGGGGAATCTTCGCCCTCGGCATGTTGGCAGGGGAAGGCATGATGTGAGGACATCTGATTTTGAAGACAATGTGATCGAGAGATTCAGCAATAAACCTTCAGCTAGCACACGTGATGTGGCGCACGATATGGGTACAAGTCACATGTCAGTTTGGAGAGTATTGCATGAGTACAACCTACATGTGTACCACCTCCAGAAGGTGCAGGCACTAGGACCGAACGACTTTGCACCTCGTATGCAATTTGTACAGTGGTTTCTTCAACAAAATGTCATTGATCCTGCCTTTCCCACGCACGTCTTGTTCGCAGACAAGGCCTGCTTCACGCGGACCGGATACTTTAACAACAGGGATAGTCACATTTGGGACTATGAGAACCCACATACGATTTTTGTTAGAGCTCACCAACAACACTTTTCCGTCAACATATGGGCTAGAATTATTGGTCATCATCTGATAGGACCTGTTATTTTGCCACTACGTTTAAATGGAACAGACTATCTACAGTTCCTGCAGAACACATTTCCGGAATTGCTCAAGGATGTACCGCTTGCTGTGCGCAAAAACATGTGGTTCCAGCATGATGGAGCCTCACCACACTTCAGCATTAATGTACGCGCACATTTAACTGCCAAATTCAGGGAACATTGGATAGGAAGAGCGGGACCTATTGCGTGGCCACCGCGATCACCCAATTTAACGCCCCTTGATTATTTTCTGTGGGGGTATGTTAAGAGTATCGTGTACGTCACCCCAGTTGACAACAGAGCGGAACTGATTGACCGAATAAATGCTGCGTTTCAACAAATCCGAAACAACCCTGCCATGCTTAACAGAGTTGGACAATCAATGCTGCAAAGGTGTCAACAATGTAATGAGGTACAGGGCAGGCAATTTAAACAGTTATTATTATAAATTGTCAGAACATGCAAGAAAAAATAAATTTTATTTGTTCAAAACATTTTACCGGAGATCTGACTTTTTGAATGCATAGCTCCTTAAGGTCGTGTCAGCGACCATATGTTTCTTAGCAAAAAATGATCCTCTCTGTGTAACCTATCATTCCTCAAAGTTTGTCGAAGAGGTCCTGGCACACCCTGTATAATCTCGAACTATTTTTCGCATGGACGGAAACCAATAATTGGCCATAATGCCTTGGACGGTTTTTTCGGCACCACAATGCGCCATGTTATTGTGGTATACTATTTTGGTATCACATTACTAATCATAGACTCCGGGATTACGAACCGTGGTTTGTCCGCACTCTTCCTATAAACTAGCCCTTCAATAAGCTCGAACTTATTGTTCGCCTTAAACTCTAACTCTTCGGCGATACTCTTCAGTTTATCGTCCGTCAATTGCTTGTATTCGAGCTCTCTCTCTCTACAGGCATTGAATCGATGTACGCCACGACACGGCTAAGAGCATCTACGTGTGTCATTTTTGAGTGACTTTTTGAATGCATAGCTCCTTAAGGTCGCGTCAGCGACCATATGTTTCTTAGCAAAAAATGATCTTCTCTGTGTAACCTATCATTCCTCAAAGTTTGTCGAAGAGGTCCTGGTACACCCTGTATAATCCCGAACTATTTTTCGCATGGACGGAAACCAATAATTGGCCATTGCCTTGGACGGTTTTTTCGGCACCACAATGCGCCATGTTATTGTGGTATACTATTTTGGTATCACATTACTAATCATAGACTCCGGGACTACGAACCGTGGTTTGTCCGCACTCTTCCTATAAACTAGCCCTTCAATAAGCTCGAACTTATTGTTCGCCTTAAACTCTAACTCTTCGGCGATACTCTTCAGTTTATCGTCCGTCTATCGTCCGTCAATTGCTTGTATTCGAGCTCTCTCTCTCTACAGGCATTGAATCGATGTACGCCACGACACGGCTAAGAGCATCTACGTGTGTCATTTTTCCACCCTCGCGATGGACGATTTTAAAATCATAATTCTGAATGCGCAGCGTCCAACGGGCAATCCTTGGGTTTAAATGAGTCTTATTTACAGCATAAACTAATGCTCGACAATCCGTTACTATTGTGAATTTTAACCCGTAAAGATAAATGTGAAATCTTTCAACTGATTTTACAATGGCCAACATCTCGAGTTCAAAACTATGATAGTTGGCTTCAGCCTGGTTTGTCGCTTGGCTAAAGTAAGCCACCGGAGCGAAAACACCGTCACTCTGCTTTTGCACTAAAATAGCAGCTATAGCTATGGCTTGCATCAGTATGCAGTTGAGTTTCAGCATTGGAATCGTACAGCCTTAACACCGAGTAAGAGATCAAATCTTTTTTCAAAGTTTCAAAAGCTTGTTTACAATCTTCACCGAAAACGAATTTAGTTAACTTGCGCAGCAGATTAGTTAGAGGCTTCGCCTTTTGTGCATAGTTTTGAATGAACCTTCTAAAGTAGTTAGTCAAACTCAAAAATCGCTGGATATCTAACACCTTTCGCGGGACGGGAAACTTTCGGATTACTTCTGTGTGCCTTTCGCTGATAGTTATACCGTTTGCCGATACAATATACCCTAAAAACTCAATCTTTGATCTTAAAAACTGGCACTTATCCAAATTAATTTCAAAATGGTATTGTTTAAATTCTAAGAGCACTTGCTTAATTATTTTCAAATTCTCTTCGATTGTATCCGTAGCTATTAAAATGTCGTCCATATATAAGATAATTTTACGCTCACAAATATATTTTGCCATTACCCGAAGATTCTTTAAACGTTTGTAAAATTCGGCTCCTAATTCGCCAAATTAAAAAGGCAAATAGACATACTCGTATTGGCCGTCATAAGTAGCGAACAAAAAATACTTTGTATCTTCTGGATAAATTTCCACCTGGTGGTAATCATCCTTCAGATCTATCAAAGTGTACACTGTTCTCTTTCCAACGTCCACTAAACAGTTCTCGATCACTGGAAAAGGACATTTTTGCCTATGTACCCTACAATTTAGCAGTCGAAAATCTACGCATAACCGCCATTTACCATTTTTCTTACGAACTAGTACGGTTCTCGTGCAATAAGGGGAGGAACTAGGTTTAAATATACCTCGTCGAAGAAGGTCATCTGTTATTTCCCTCGTTATTTCTCTTTCTTTCCACGAAACGCGCCTGGGTGAGTATGCGTATACCGACTTATCCTTAAGCGCAACTCTAACCAAATATTTTTCTCCAGGAGGGAGTACCTCTGCAGACTCTACCTCTTTAAAAATTGAAATCAAACGTTGTTTAACTCCGTCATCAAAATCTGTATCGATAGAAGACAATTCTTCTTCTAAACTTTCATCAGGTGGGTCAGAAATCCGCGAACGCTATTTCATTAAATAAACGTAATCTATTCTCTGGACTATCGGATAATGGATTATACATTATCTGTATTTTGTATCTATTTAGAAAGTCCATTCCGATTATTAAGTCCATTGACAGTGAATCGTTAACCAAAACATTTAAATCAATCGAAGCCGAAAATTCTGGTAACGGAGATAAAATTACTTCGGAAGAGACTGTACCACTTATTTGAATCGGCGAATTAATTAACGCTTTGTACGAATTCAAACAGTTTTTCACGCTATCGGACGATTCGAAATATTTTTCGTAAACGGACGATTGGACAAAAGATATTGGACTACCCGTATCTACAAGGACTACTAAATCAGACTTAACATTATTTAACGAAATGACCTTAATCCTGAAATTGTCGAGCTCCAGCTTTCGGACCTGTTCTGCCACGCAGGCCACCGTCATTGAATCCGAGGACTGGACTGCAGTTGCGGATAACGCTGTCGTGTCGGCAAGTTTCACTGCCGAAATCGTTGAAAAGACAGCCGGTGCTGCCGTTTGTGACTGCTCCTTCCGTTTTAACTTAAAGCAGTCTTCGCGCACAAGCCTTTCACTTTGCAATATGCACAAAACTTGTCCTTAGACACTGCCTCCGACTTCGAAGCTACTGTTACTTTCTGCTGGTCGTTCTTCTTCGACGTGAAGTTTTTTTCTTTTTGCGGCTTGCCGGGTGTATTCTTCTTCGTCACGTAGGAAGACGTGATGCGATGCATTTGATCCAGAAAATGATCCAGGTCATCTGTGTCTAATGCTGTGGCCGTTCCCCTCAATGCTTGTAATTACTTGTAATGCCATCAATCAGTAGCTGTATTTTATCCGCCTCTGGAAGTTGCACACTTTGCATTAAGTCTAATTTGTCCATGGCGTAGTCCATGAAGGATTCTTTTGTGAAGTTCTATATACAAGCCTCTATCTTTTTCATTTGCACGTATAACAATGTTCTTCTTTTAAATCTTCTTATTTTTGCTTTTTTAAAATTTGTTCAAGACCGATTTACTGTTCCTATATTGTGATCGAACCAACGTTGCGCGTTGCCACTCAGTTTACTTATTGCAGCTAATAGCGCAACTTCGTGTGTGACACCATGTATCCTGGCCAAACTTTCCACCTTACCGATCCACAATGAAACATCTTCATCCTCGGTGCCGCCGTAATTCGATAGCTGTGACGCCAATAACTTAACCGCTTGTGCCGGTGGTACCGATGAGACGAACAAACGGCCTGATTGACCCGATGCTGTCGGGGATGGAACTTGAGCGTTGCTTCTCGGGCTGATGTTCATCATTGTGAACATCTGTTGTATCAACTCCCGATTCTGCTGTTGCATCAGTTCCCTCTCTTGACGCAGCTGTTCGAATAAGACAGCACAGAATTGCGCTATGTCAGAAGATCCTGATGAAACGTTCCTCGTTTTTCACTGGCTTGAGCAGACAGACGGATACGACGGATGAGTGGAATGCGCCGATCTCTGCACCAAAATCACCCAGCGGACCATTTCTCTCGAGGTGCATGATGATTGCTTCTACACACTGATTCTTATCTTCCAATGGGTTTAAACCATACCTCCGAGCTTCTTTTTGGAGCTCTCCTAGAGAGAGCTGGAGAGGTCTGGAGACCGTCTCCAGACGGTCGCGGATATTTATCGCTTCCATCGTTCAGATTCTCTAACGCGACCGTAACACTTCACTCGCACGTGCCCCTAGGCTTGTGAGCATGTAACAGAAGCGTGAACACGTATGCGCACTAACGCCGGAGTCCGCGACCGTAAAACTTCCCGCGCACGTGCCCTTAGGCTTGCGAGCACATAATAGAAGCGTGAATACGTATGCGCACTCATGACGGTATTAGCGTCGTCACGGAAAAGCGAATGTTCTTTCGCATCGCACTTGCTACACGGCTTAATTGAGCCTAACGAGAGTATTGGCGAACAACCAGACCTCTCAGTGTAGTCTTGTTGTAACTAACAAGAACAGAAGGCAAAGAGATGCTGTGGTGAAAGTCACTGGAATTGTTCCACTTCGACCGCATACGACGGATGAATCCCACTTCTGAACTGTAAATGTCTCGTATGTGAATCACCGATATTATTCCCGATGATACGCGGAACAGACTCAGCGACGAAGCACGGGTATTAATTAATTTAGACCCCGCGCTTAATGCGTCAGGAAGAAGAGGGGAGAGATATAGGAAAAGAACACAAGGTTTACGCCTTTCATGTTTAACTATATTTCTTCTCGTTACAATCTCGCGAAGTCCATTGCACAGACATACGAATTTCAAACAGATACGTCGAGAACATTTTACAAAGGCATAAGCCCTCCGACGTACTATTCTTGCCTCGGATACTCAAATTCAGACTGACTCGTTTCGACCGCGCCGTAACATGTTCAGACTTGCACGCCGATTGTTACACTTAACACGTGACATCACCGACCAATCACCGCTCTCCGCGATCGCGCGTTGCTAGCGCTGACGCTAGCGCCTCTCGTCGGCGTAGTTACCTCGACGTTCGCATGCAACCTATGGCGCCACATGCCGGGATAAGCGCGCCTTTGATTTCTTACAATACATTGCGTGTACTTGTTGCCTTTTTTTACCTTTTTTGAAAAAGGTAAATTTGTACTGATATCACGCATTAGTGTTAAGCAGGGATCGGCAAAAAATTTTTATTTTTTATTATTTATATATTCACAAAATTAGCAATAACAAATAAAATTTTTATTGAATTAGCAAATTAATAATATTCTTAAAACAATACAAGTATCTTAAGGATGTATGTGTGACATTTCAAAGCATTACCAAAAATCTAAAAATTTCATAGATTGTTCTATTATTACGTCTAAGTTATTACGGCGACGACGTCCTTTATGTCTCGCCGGCCGAACAGGAGCGCGCCGATAATTACTCTAAATAAGCCTAAGATCCTTATTACGGCAAGCCTCGTGTGGTAGCTCGACCAATCGTGATTCTCCAAAGTCCGATATGGGCGCCAGGTGCGACGATCCGCACCACGTTACGCAAAATTTTACCCGCTTATTCTCTCAGGTCGCGGTCCGGTAGGAGGAGAGGGAGAGCAGCGCAATCAAATCAAATAGAGCAAAGTATAGTAACTAAAAGAAGTATATTTAACAAGAAACAGTAAGACAAGATAGTAGAGGGTCCTCCGCAGAGGGCCGATATAGGATTTAGCGCGGGACGGTACTCGCGCGCTGACAATACTCTAACGCGGCACGACCCATTAACGCAGGACAATACAGTAACGCGGGACGAGATTTTAGAACGATACATTAACGCGGAATTTCAACGCGGGACGACACAGGAACACGGAAGGATACGTTGACGCAGGCGGTACGTCAAACGATACATTACGCAGAACGATACATTAGCGCGAGCGATGCATTACGCGAAACGGTACATCAGCATTACGCAAAACGGTACCTTAACGCGAGCGATACGATACGCAAACGATAACACGATAGAAGACCGCGAATCTCTCACGATTACGCGAGTCCCGAAGCGATACGATACGCAAACAATACCTTACGATAAGTGACCGCAAATCTCTCGATTACGCGTGTCCCAGAATGACCGCTAATCCCTCCGGATTACGCGAGTCCCAAATTGACCTCGCTATGGACCTCAGCCATCACGCTCGAAGCCTCGCGAAGTCCACGATTCGAAACACAATGATGCCCCGCACGCCACGACGCGATCACGCGGAGCCCACGCTGCGGCCCCGCGATGATACGGTGCCCGGTCGTGCGAAGAGCACCCCGCCCAAAACAGCTCGATTACGCAAGGCGCATCTCCCCGTTCGCAAACCACGAAAATCAGACGCATCAATCACACGGAAAACGAATCACGAAACGCTTGTAATCGAAACGAATCCTTACAGCGCGACACTAACGATACGAACGAGAATCTCTACTGCGCGGCACTAACGATATCACAAGACGGACGAAAAATGCATCGACTCTAACGCACGCTGACTGTCGGCGGCCGCTCGTCCGCATTCCCGAGACGGGCAATTTCCATTACTTTCTGGCCGGGCCCTCCCGCGGTATTTCTCTCGATATACAATTACTACAGCGGATTTCAATTCTCGCGGCACAACGCGACTCCTGGGAGGGCCTCGGTATTGCGACGATCTTACTTTGAGAGGTGAGAGCAGTGGCCTTATAGATTGTTCGTCGCCGGTAGCTCGTCGTCTCGATGCTAGAAGGGCTGGGTGGTACCTCCTCGGTGGCTCACACGACAGTGTTGGCTCTCCGGTCCGGCGGGACTACGTTGGGCCGGCGCGCCTGCGCGCCGGAGTTGCACCACTGCGCCTTGTGTGATCGCCGCGCCCGACTACTGCTGCACCCTGTGCGATTGCCGCGCCCGGCTGGGGCGCCTCTCGCATCTGCCTCCACCTACCGGCGCACAGTGGTCCAGAATCATCATTTTTTGTTCAAAATTGTCTACAGACCACAATTCTCAACAAAATCAAACGAATTTTTTTTTAAAATACTCGTGAATGGATAACAAAAAAACGTAAGAGAAGGGTTTTTTGAATCATTTTAAAATCTGATTATGGCACAATAAAAAATTTGGAAAATATATGAAAAAAATTTAGTTTTCGGAAAATTTTTTTGGTTTACGTTGCTGAAAGTCATTGTAAGAGGTCTTTGAAGTTGCTGATCACAAATTTGATCTCAGATGAACGAAATTCAAGATGGCGGATCCAATGTGGCGCATCAAAAATCGGAAAACGATGAAAATTGAACGAAAATTTGCCTATATGGTTTATCGTACTGTTGTCATTGGGAAATATTCAAAAATATTGACATATTTAATACATATATACCTTTAACGATTGTACCTTGAACCTACAAAACCGTCTCTGAACCGAGTATATTCTTCACGAATCTAAATGAATTGTTTTTGTTCATTATCTGCAACTAAATCAGCCATAAATGTAATGTATAATAGTTTATGTCAAATCCAATTTTTGCGCTTCATGATCAATGTTACTTTGAAATGTAGCCGAGAAGCAACAAATCAAGACTTGTTCAGAAAATTACTTGTATCTTCAGATCCGTTTATCAACAGCTTAAGGAATAAGTGGAAAAAGAAACCAAAGTAACATTGATCATGAAGCGCAAAATTTATTGGATTTGACATGAACTATCATACGTTACATTTATGGCTGATTCAGTTGCAGATAATGAACAAAAACAATTCATTTAGATTCGTGAAGAATATACTCGGTTCAGAGACGGTTCTGTAGGTTCAAGGTACAATCGTTAAAGGTATATATGTATTAAATATGTCAATTTTTTCGAATATTTCCCAATGACAACAGTACGATAAACCATATAGGCAAATTTTCGTTCAATTTTCATCGTTTTCCTATTTTTGATGCGCCACATTGGATCCGCCATCTTGAATTTCGTTCATCTGAGATCAAATTTGTGATCAGCAACTTCAAAGACCTCTTACAATGACTTTCAGCAACGTAAACCAAAAAAATTTTCCGAAAACTAAATTTTTTTCATATATTTTCCAAATTTTTTATTGTGCCATAATCAGATTTTAAAATGATTCGAAAAACCCTTCTCTTACGTTTTTTTGTTATCCATTCACGAGTATTTAAAAAAAAAATTCGTTTGATTTCGTTGAGAATTGTGGTCTGTAGACAATTTTGAACAAAAAATGATGATTCTGGACCACTGTGCGGCGGGGGTTTCAAATCTGTATCGAGTTCGGCTGTCCAGGCCGCAACTCGTGGACCAATTTCTCAACGGCCAGGCTGCCCAGGCCGTGGCCTGTCGAGCGGTGGCGGTACTCCGGCGGTGGTTACGTTCGTTGACGGTGACCTTCGTCGGGGCGTCCCCCTTCCCGGTCCCTCCGTACTCGGGCCGTTATACGTCGTCGCGCTATTCGCTCTCCTGGTTAGGCGCTCTGCTGTCCCAGTTATGGGCCTCAGCGTGACCCGCCCGTCGGCCGTCCGTCCTCGGTAAGCTTCCGGCTGTCCACCTGCAATAATCCCGCGGTGCGACTTTACGTCGTTACATAAATCCATGGCCATCTGCTCCGCACCCTCGCAATCTGAAAAGCTCGCAAACAGGTTAACCTAACTCCAAACGCTAGCGCTCCGCCCGCCTCGGGCGGAGGCACCACCTTTGACGTCTCCCTCGGCCAAGCTACCATCTGAGCAAGGGATGCGACGAATGTCACGTCACAAAGTATCTGTGTAAAATTTTAGCACAATTCTCTTACTGGTTTAAAAATTATTGTAATTAAGAATGTATTGGAGGTATTTCAAATTTATTCAGAAAATGCTGTAAATTGCTTCTAAATTAAATTAAAAATACTCTGTAAAATTTTGAAGTTATTTAAGGATGTTTTATAGGTACCTTCCCAACCAAAAGTATGCAGGAAATATTAAAAACTCTGATATTAATTCGTAGATTTAGTGACTGTAAATAACTGTTACTACTATTTAAAAAAAAAATTAAAAAAAATTGTAAATTGTTTCAAATTTTGTTGCTATATTTTTGTTTGGTGATGATCTGCTTGTGTGTAAAATATTATTATATTAATTACATTTTTAATGTTTACACTTTTCTCTGTAAAACCCTTTGTAAAACAAATATTCAAAAATTGATAACTTTTTATCTAAATTGTGAATCGTTTTGAAATTTGGCCCTGAACTTTGAAAGAGAATACACAATATAATATTACATTTTCAACTTCGTTACATTTTAACTAACTCTTTAAAACATCCTTAAGAGTTATTTAAGTTTAAAGTTGAGGTATTAATGCATAAAAGGGGCCTCCTCTCCAATTTCAATGACCTTGACATATGTTGTAAAGGTCACCCTCCTGAATGACCTTCAGAAGTTTTTAGCCGTCGGTCGTTATTCGTTAAAAAGTTATTAACAAAAAAAGTTTGAAAAATATAGCAATTATTTTAAGTACTGAGAGGCATAAAAGAAACTAATATACTGAGAGACTAATATTACGTTTTTTTCTTTAAAACAGAGAATACTTTATTTCGCGAGAAAATTGCTGCTTTACCAAAACACAACCAAAACAGTTAAATACTTTTAAAGCGCGTCACTAACTTACATAAGTTAAATGACGCGCTTTAAAAGTATTTAACTGTTTAAAGCGCGTCACTAACCTATGTGACAACTCGTCTTGCGTAAAAAGTGTATGCGTGAACTATTTCGACATATATATTAGTCATTTATGCCTTCCAATACTCAAAATAGCTACTATATTTTCCAAACTTTTTTGTTAATAACTTTTTAACGAATAACGACCGACGGCTAAAACCTTCTGAAGGTTTTCACTCATGACTTTATGCATAAATACCAAAGTTGATAAGATTAACATTATCCCTTATAGAGAATTGACACTTTGCTGTAAATATAAATAAAATATAAATAAACCATTAAGATATTTCTTAAATTTTTTTATGTGTAAAACACACATCATTGATATTGTATTTTAAGTTTCAAAATTTTTTGCTACAAATTATTTAAATAACAAAAAATTATGCTCAAACTGTTAACGGTAATCCCTTCTAACATATAAAAAATTTTGAGTTGTTTGACATACATGCAAAGTCTTCAATCAAGAAAACAAAATTATCTTACATATAGCTATAGGTAAAACATCCTTAAAGTACTTTTTACTTTTTTATAAACAACTGAAAGTATCGATACAATAAATAATAGTAATAAAAGCTACATTTGGATGGAACGGCAATAATTTACACATCCATTTATTACGCTATTATGTTAAAATCATAATAGCGTAATAAATGGAAACGACTCATAGGAATAAATGTGATAGTATTTATGAAATAAAATTAAGTATGAAATATACGTTTAAGAAATATTATTTTAATGATTATATTATCTTACGCGTTATTAACATTCCATACAGGCGAAGCAAATAGATGCTATGATATACAGGATACCTTTGTAACGATGCGCTCCGAAATACGCATTGTTCCGGCGGAATAACCAGCCGATGCCGCCCGGCCGACCATCCGCCGGGCAAGGAATGGGCACGGTGTGCCCACCTTATTTTTAATATTTAGGTAACATTGTTAAGAAAGTCTTAATGGACTCGTGTTCCGCGGCATCGGCTCAAAAGTCGAGCGAAGCCGACGTCGCCCAAACACCGCCGAGCGCGATCGCGGCGTCGGGCATCTCCGGACCACATCGTATAAACCTGGCGCTCATGTGCGCCGGCATCGTTCCCCACTATCAGCGTCGCCGATCTGCGGGGTATATAAACCCGCGGATTGTTAATAATAATTATCAGATTCCACCATAATCCAGCTACCGGTCGCACCGATCCTCTCCGCTGTTATTATCAGAATCCGCTTCACCAAGATATCAACCGGGGTAGAGAAATCCTGCTTTTCTGTCTCCGTCGAGAGCGTTTCGGCAACCGACAGATTTTCGAATCATTTCCACAGCTATCAGCCGGGGTAGAGAAATCCTGCTTCTCTGTCTCCGTCGAGTGCGTCTCGACAACCGACTGATTTCCGAATCATCTCCGTAGTTATTCGCCAGGGTAGAGGACTTGTTCTCTGTCTCCGCCGAGTGTGTCTCGGCGGATTCCTCATTATCGATCGATCCATTTTAACAAGCTCACAGCATATATACGTACGTGTGCGATTTTGGATACATTTTCCTTCTTAAAGATCTTCTCGGGTGCATTTGTTTATGCAGTGACTGCCGCAGAATGTCGCAAATGTCGTTCGTTTACACCGCCTGCACAACCGACTGCAACGCAGTTTGTTGTTCGTTTAAGCATAGCTGCAGCCTATCTGCGCAGCCATCTCGAAGGTCCTGCTCTGGATGCTCTGCTCGCAGTACTGCGTAAACGAATGTGAAATTAGTGTCCATTGTTAAGCCGGTTGAGCGTTGCCTGAAAAATTAATTCAATATGAGTTATGTTATAAAAGTTCAGAATAAAGAAGGTGGAGAACAACTCCTCCAAATAGATCCCACAAAAGTCAAAGTAATGCAAGGTAAGTAATACTGGTAATACAATAATAAAACTATGAAATCTGTTAATTTATATTTGCGATCAAATTAACCTAAAAATTCACATTTAGCAAGAATATAAATTTAAAGTAATTTGTTGAAAAAAATGTGTTTTGTATAAACAAATTCAGTAACATTTTGTGGTTTGTTTTTATAAATTTATCTCAGATACAGTTCTGTTACAGTCGTTCCTAGCTATAAAGCTACTTCATCTCCAGTTAATTTGGAAAGATCTGAGAAATCATTAAACAAAATTTCAATCCTACCATCATCACTTCCTGAAAATGTTATACGCACACAACCTTCAACTTCTCCGATGCTTGTAATGTCAGAACGAACAACTTCAACAATACAAGATATGTACAATAATCATAAAATAGAAATATTTAGATTTCAATGTAGATATAATAATAAATGCATATTGTGGCGGCTGCAAGCGCCCTGGCAAACGGCGCCTCCACCGCCACACCGATTACACGCGACGCGCCCCTGCCGAACGGCAACCCATTGTCCGCGTCCTGCCGGGAGCGAGCGCGCCAGCCGGTCGCACGCGGTGAACACGTGCTTTCACCGTGACAAGGATAACAACAAACGTTCACCACTAGACGGCTAAACTTTTTCGTAAGAAAAATTCGACGAGGACCTGTATATAAAGGCCGGCAGCAAAAGCACTTTCAACTGTTTCCATCCAGCAGTACTCCGATAAGGACGCTACTGAAGGAAGAGTCTAAGTGTCGTAACATCGTATACGCTGCGCCAGTGGAATCTGACGAAGCCGCCGACGCCACGCTCATCGCTGCCACCAAAACACCCGGAGCAGCCACAGGGCTTACGCCCTGCAGCGTGGACGCTCATCCGCCTGGATTCGCCGCCGTGGCCGCTCACGAGGCCTCTTCGAGACCACCTCACGACGTGGGACATCCGCCCCCGCCGTTATACCTCTCCTCGCTGGACGGTGCCTCCGCTGCTATCGCCATTGCCGCCATCGCCCGGGGATCGATTTTCGCAGGGGACCCAGACCATACCCCGGCTCGAGTCCATCGGGGCCTGCAAGCCCAGGTTCGTGCCTGTGACTCTGAGACACAGACCGATAGCGAGTGGGGGACACCGACGACCGAGAGAGGAGTCCAGGCGCATATACCGAGTCCTACTACAACACACGCTACGCAGACCGACGATCAGGACATCGACCGTCGAGCCTCCTACACGCCGCCCGGTACACCTCCGGCTTGGAGGAAGCCCGGACCGTGGGAACCAATCACTCCACCGGACACGGACATCGTCGTGCTTCCTCATTAGTGAGCGCTCACCGTTGTAAGGCGAAATCAAATGGCCCTTTTCAGAGCCACATAATACTCCATGGAAACGGCCCTTTTCAGGGCCATATTCAATCGTCTGTAAATAACTGAACATAGAGTCTAGAAATAAGAATATACACTTGTATGTACCAGACATCACGGCTCTCATCATTCATGGCTCCACACTGCGCCTCCTTCCTCAGCGAGCAAACACGGCAAGCGAAGCCGATAGATAAGTGGCTATACGACGCCATACAAGGTATGCACAATAATCATAAAATAAAAATATTTAGATTTTAATGTAGATATAATAATAAATGCATATTATAATATTAGTATAAAATATTAGTAATAAAGCTAGAACATTAATTAGTAAAGTATTTCCTAATATAGTTTCTTTTCCTATAGGATTGTATAAATTAGTGATTTTTTTTAAATTATCACAAAAATTTGAACACAAAATATAATAAAAGAAATTAATTTTGGCAGTTATTTTGGAGTTCCTAAGATATACATAAGAATTATATATTTATGAGTTAAAATTTAATAAGTAAAATAATTTTTTTGTTTTAATTTCAGATGCTACTAAAGAGAGTTGGACAGACGCAGAAATACAGCTTTTACTTGAACAACGTCTTGGTATGAATGACAAATTTGAAAACCCAAATAGCCAAAAGACACCATATTGGAATTTAATTGTTCAAGTTTTTGAAGAAAAAGGTTACAAAGTAACAAAAAATGATCTGATCAACAAGTGGAAAAATCTCCAAGTTACAATCAAAATATAAGTAAATTGAAAAGAACAGGCAAAAGTGCCATCACTTGGAAGTATTTCCATCAAATGCATGAAGTTTTTGCGGAGAAAAAAGTGTAAATCTTCCGAAGAAATCTCTGGGTTCAACTTTTAAACCAGAAACACTTACCTTGAAGGATGACTCAGCTGGCATATATCAGGAAGAGACTCAGGTAGATATCCAAGAAAATATTTTATCAACATTAAAGAAAGAGAAAATCCAATTTCAAGAAGAAATGTTACGACTTGTCGAGGAGAATTGTTACAATTAAAGAAAGAAATTTGGGAAGATAAAAAAAATTGCAGCAGACAAAATTAAAGCGATAAACAATCTTGTTACTGTCCTGAAAGATTTACAACAAAATCGCACTACATAATATAAATGCCATAAACATTTCAAAAACTTTTATAATATTTTACATGCCGAAGACGTTGATGTATTGGGTATGGGAATAAGTTTTAATCGTTTTACAATAAATGGATTAATAAGTATCGCTTGCATCTTTTCCAATCTTCCGATAGATGGTGTACAAGTTGTATATGTGAGCTGTCAAACGCAGTATAAGACTTTTGTTCAGAGTGTAAACAACAAGTATTTATATCGCATCTAAAGTGTCGGAATTTGTTCCAAAAAAGCAGCATTTGCGGGAAGTTCTTCTCCACTACTATCTTTTGAAGAAAAGCGCTTTTGAAGAAGAAGAAAAGTGAAGAAAAAAAGAAAAGACAATCCTAAACGCAAACTAGCATGGGTGAAGCCAGGTGAACCAGGTCCATCAGTGCCAAAGCGCAATATTCACGGGTCAAAGATCATGCTCTGTATCTGGTGGGACATGCGGGGTGTAGTTTACTATGAGCTGCTGAAACCGTCAGAAACTATCACTTCCCAACGTTACCGACTTCAACTAATTCGTTTGAAACAAGTTATTCAAGAAAAACGGCCGGAATGGCGCGATAGACACGAGAAGCTGATTTTGCAACACGACAACGCTAGGCCACATGTTGGTTAACCCGTCCGAACATACTTAGAAGGGGTAAAATGGGAGGTCCTACCCCACCCGCCGTATTCACCAGACATTGCCCCTTCAGATTATCATTTGTTCCGGTCGATGCAGTCGGCACTTACTGGAAAGCGCTTCACCTCATATGACAGCGTCAAAAAATGGATCGGTGACTGGATCGCCTCGAAAGACATAGAATTCTTTGCGCGAGGAATCCGTTTATTGACCGAATGTTGTCGCTTCAGATGGAAAATATTTCGAATAAAATCATTTAATATTTTCATATTCAAACTATGCTTTTTTTCTACATGAAAAACGATTAAAACTTATTCCCATACCCAATATTAAAAACTTAAATATGTTGATTTGTTACGTGCGTCGTTACTTTTGTTATTACTTTTTTTTACTTTAGAAAAGTTTTATGATCAATATCCTGCTCTCACAGATAAAGTTTTCGTTTTTTTTTGTTCTTAGATGTTTTAGATGCCTTTTATGCGGGGTCGACAATAGCAGTCTTAAAGTCGTACGTCGTAGAAATTGACCAATTACAATCGATTATTTATTCTTCTGAACTTCAACTGTGATTGGTCAATTTCTATGACGTACGACTTTAAGACTGCTATTGTAGACCCCGCATTAATGCTTATGTTTTTTAAAGTTAAGTATAATCTCACTAGATAAAGTTGGATTTTTTGTTTGATCTCAGATGTTTTATGTTTTAATATTTACATTTTTTGTCATTAAGTCAAATATGATCTAGATACAATTTATTTTTTTTTGTTCTTAAATGTTTCAATACAATACTAACGTTTTTTGTATATTATACAAATGTTATCCAAATAACACCACATTCAAAATCGGGGCATAAAAACGTCTTATATGACTTTTGATATAATGTCCAAAAGATATCGTAGTGACATTTTATGTTCTAATTTAAAACGTGGTGTTGTTTGGGTATGTTCTTATAATATTATTAAGACATCTTTATATTTTATCGAAGTCGTTTTTATTCGACCCTATTGGCCAAATAATTAATATATTTAAAAACACAACGTTTCGACCGTAATTCCGGTCCTTCTCAAGTGAGAAAATTAATCAAGCCATACATCCTCAAAAACCGCATACAAAAAATCCATTACGTCATGATGTGGTTAGGGCACGATGTCAACGACGTAATGGATTTGTTGCGCAGGGTTATTTAATAACAGACGCCCGGTACTGTGGTTAAAATACGTGTAATTATAAAAATGTTGAATACAATTAGGCAGTGTGCTTTGCTCAAAAGAAGGAATATAACGCAAGAGGATACTTTGAACAGAAAGACTCTATACACACTGCAACGTAACGTAACGTACACAGGACAAGGTAGAGTACATAGATAGGGAGAGAGAGTCTAATGCAACGGTACAGTGCTGCCACCACGCAATCTTTTCCCTAGCAAGCGTGGCGTGCCTGTGCAAACATAGAAGCGCTACAAGGCGTTTGAGCGCCATATTCAACAGGATTTTTTGTATACAGTTTTTGAGGATGTATGGCTTGATTAATTTTCTCACTTGAGAAGAACCGGAATTACGGTCAAAACGTTGTTTTTTTAAATATATTAATTATTTGGCCAGTTGGGTCGAACAAAAACGTCTTCTGTTTTGAATTTATTTATTGGCGAAGGAAGCTACTTGTTTTGTTTTTATATTTTATGTTAAGAGATCCGTACTTATGACTGTTAAATATGTTGTCATATATTGAAAATATATATACTAATATATTTTGTTGAAAATACTTCACTTTATTGACAATACTTGTAATGTACCTGTTACATACTTACGAAATGTTATAAAATTAATAAATATAATTTATTCATATTTTCTATTTGTCCACAGAATATCGGCAATTCTATTTCTTTTATCATTACCCGCTTCACAAATGGCCTTGTCTTCATTCCGGTTCTTATCCTCATTTTCAGGTTCGTCGTCACTTAAATCGATTTCATCATTACATCGGATACAAATATTATGCAGAACACAAGCAGCAATAACAACTATTTTCATTTCGTTCATGAGAGACATATTTAAATATTTTAATCTTCTAAATCTACATCTTATATATATATAGTGTTCCTGTAACTCCTATGAGGAGCATAGGGCTTTCACAAAGCCTCGCCAACGGACCCGGTTTGCCGCCAGTGCTTTCACTTCTTTCCAGGTCTTTCCTTGCGTTTCGGCCTCTTTGATGACGGTGCGCCTCCAGGTTGCTTTTGGGCGCCCGCGCTTTCGCGTACCTTGCGGGTTCCACTCCAATGCTCTCCTGGTTATGTCGTGTGGCGCTTTCCTGAGTGTGTGGCCGATCCACGTCCATTTTCGCTTCTTTATTTCTTGCTGTATTGGGACCTGCCCGCATAGATCCCATAGTCGGTCATTGCTTATGGTGTTAGGCCAGAAAATCTTACAAATTCTGCGTAAGCATTTGTTTATGAAGACCTGTAATATGTGGACAATGCCTTTCGTGAGACGCCATGTTTCGCATCCATACAGCAGTACTGATTTGACATTGGAGTTGAAGATACGCAATTTGGTATTCCTGTTAAGTTGGTTTGATGACCAGATGTTTTTTAGCAAGGCGAAAGCCTGTTGAGTCTTTCCGATTTTACATGATACGTCTTCCTCTGTACCGCCTTCCGTGGTTACCATACAGCCAAGATAACAGAAAGATTTTATCCGCTCAATTTCCTCCCCTTGTATATAGAGCTTGTTCCGGTTGTTATTTGTACCAATACGCATTTCTTTGGTCTTGTGAACATTAATTGCCAGGCCAACTGGTAGTGCCTTGTCTATCAGCCGTTGCAGTGTGTTTTTCATGTCAGTGAAGGTATGGGTCAGTATCACGATGTCGTGGGCATAGTCCAAGTCACCCAGACGGCGTCTGTTCTGGAGGTCCCATGTTATTCCACCCGCGGATAAGTCTGCTTCTGTTAAAACATAGTCCAGAACTATGTTAAAAAGCAGTGGCGAGAGCACGCATCCTTGTTTGACTTCTGTCTTTAAGCGAATATCTTCACTCAGTGAGCCATAGTGTAGTACCCTGCAGGTGGCATTAACGTACAATAGTTTGATTATTCTAATCAACTTCTCAGTCACCCCCTTCAGTTTTAGTATTCTCCATAAGGCCTCGTGATTAATACTGTCGAATGCTCTTTTGAAGTCGACAAATACCAGATATAGTTTGGTATTCCATTCTACGCTTTGCTCTATTATGATTCGTGTTGTGTTGGCATGGTCGATACATGATCTGTTGGGTCGAAAGCCAGCTTGCTCCTGACGTAGGGATGGTTCGATCGCTTCCGCCATGCGTGTGTATATGATTTGGGCTAGTATTTTGGCCGGGCAATTCAGAAGTGTGATACCGCGCCAATTCTCGCAGTTCTTTAAGTCACCCTTCTTCGGCAGTTTTACTATTAATCCGGTGTCCCAGCCATCTGGCAGTTCTTCGTTCTCCCATATGTCCTTCACGATTGGCTGATACAGGTTGGCCGTCAAATTTATATCGGCCTTGAGCAGCTCGGGAGGGATGCCGTCGACGCCAGCGGCTTTATTGTTCTTCAAGTTGCGGATGGCTTTCTTTATTTCCGTAAGGGTAGGAGGGTCGTCACTCAAACTCAAACCGGGGAGCGTCCTCTCGTCTGTGTCGTTATATTGGGGAGGTCTCGTCGGGCTGTTTTGTGGCTGCATTTCCAGTAGTTCCTTAAAGTGCTCACTCCATCGACCCAGTTGCTCTGCAGCTGTAGTAAGAAGCTGTCCGTTTCGATTTCTTACCGGGTAATTGCGAATGCTGTTCTTATTTGCTAGTGTTCGCGTGATGTTGTATAATTCCCGGGGTTTATTCGACTCGGCAGCAATCTGCGCCTTGTCTGCTAGGCTCTCCACCCATTTTCTTTGTCATTTCTGGCACTACGTTTTACTTGTTTATTAAGCTGCATGTAGCTCCTATTAGCGTTGTCTTTCTCGTCTAATGTTTTGGCATTGAGTGTTTGTTGTTTCTGTTCCCTTCTCCGGTTGATCAGGTTCCATGTCTCCGACGTTAGCCATGCGGCTTTATTTCGTTCTTTGAAGCCGATGACACTCTCCGCTGAGTCAAGGATGGCACGTTTTACTACGTCCCATCTCTTCCTGCCGTCGCAATGCTGCCAGTCTGCCTCTGAGATCGCATTTTGTACTTTACTGACGAAGGCATCTTTATACTTGGGATCCTTAAGTTTTTCAATCGCAAAATGTTTCCGCTTGTGTATATTCGTTTTTGTTTTGTACTTTGCTACTTTTATGCGCATTGCGCCGGTAACCAAGTGGTGATCACTAGCTACATCGGCGCCACGTCTTGCTCTTACATCCAGGAGAGAACCCCTCCACATTTTGCTGATCATGATATGGTCAATCTGATTCATCGTCCGATTATCCGGGGATATCCATGTTGTTTTGTGAATGTCCTTGTGTGGGAATATCGATCCCCCGATTATTAGACCCTGGGTCGAGCAGAATTCGGTGAGGAGTTCACCATTATTATTCATTTGTCCTAGCGCGTGGGCACCCATGACATGCTCCAGTCCGCTATTGTTTTGGCCGACTTTGGCGTTAAAGTCACCCATGAGCACTACAATGTCGGACTTTCGAAGATCCCTTATGGTTGCGGTTAGCTGTTCGTAAAATACATTTTTAGATTCTTCGTCTGAGACCTCAGTAGGGGCGTAACACTGGATGAAGGTTATGTTCCTGGCTTTGCTCTTTAGTCTGACCCAAATTATTCTGTCTGTCACCGGTTTCCAATTTATAAGTCCCCTCCTTGTATTCCTGTTAAGTAGAATACCCACGCCTGAGGCGCGGGGTTCATTTGTTGGTTTACCGGAGAAGAGAAGCATGTGCCCGTCCGAGGTGATGTGTTCACCCTGCTCGGGCCATCTTGTCTCACATAGACCGAGCAGCTGGAGTTTATACCTATCCATCTCGTGAATGACTTGTGCCAGGCGTGAGGTTTCTAGCATTGTCCTAATATTCCATGTTCCGAATCTGGTCCTGGATTTCATGCCAAAGGTCGTCTCCATCTGTGGGGTCCGGCTAATCTCTGTGGCGGTTTCGGTAACAGTGTTTTTTAAGATGGACGGGTTATTAGCCCGTCGCACCCGAGTCCGATGGAGGGGCTGCCTCCTCAGGGCCTTCGGACTTGCCTGCCGGTTTTGGTCTACCCCGGGTATTTTATTTCCCCGGTACCCTCTATTTCTAGCGGGCTTTCCCTGATCCGCCACCTGGGGAGGCGCCCGATGGGAGACCGGCAACTCCGCACGGGAAATCTACATCTTAGTCTTCCAAATGCTTGCTCAATGACAATTCTCTTTGAACTTAATTTTTTATTGTAACTAGACACTACAGACGCGCGCTTTGCGCATGTTATTTAGCTTTAACATTATGCTATTACACTATTACACTATTAAGGTGATGCTGGAGCCGTCTGTTTTACCGGCATTTTTTTGTCGGCACGTAGCGTCGTTAATATTTGACAGAATTAAAAATCCTTCTCCAGAATTGCAGTACATACATTAATGATTCAAGGAAACTCCGATTTTATATAGAAAACGAGAAAAAATTACGGAAGTACAGATTTCCTTATCTACTTTTATCCCAATATGGCGTCTCGAGTTGCGGCGAGCTGTCAGTTCGTCACAAGATGTATTTCATATAAGAGATATACCATTAGTACGAACGCGAAAACAAGTTCCCCTGAATTGTACAACAATAAAAACATCGATAAACCCCCCAAATCAAGATTTGGAAGCGCAATAGAAAAGTATGATGTCGATGTGTATCGTGCGTATGTATGCGTGTATCGTGCGCGTGCATTGTGGTAAGATTAGAGCGCAAAATAGCAGGAGATTAGTTCCGAGATATTCGGATAGAGGCGTTGTAAATTTCCATGGCATGCACCGCATGCACGCACGCACGGTCGCACGCACGCACGCACGCACGCACACACTCAGAGATGAGTGTAGAGGACGAGCGGTAAGAAGTGTGAGGTGAGGTTATACATCTGTCACCATCTGTCACTATCATAGCAAATGTGGGTTTCAATATTTAGTAAGTGAATGTGTTGCATACTGTGTTTACGCAAACGTTACTTCTGTAGTAACTTACGATAATTCATTCCGCATAAACGCAGAGACCCCTGTTTACGTGGAGTAATTATCATATGTTACTACAGAATAATCCTGTTGACGCAGAGTGAATTATCTTACTATTGTAAGAAGTAACGCTCGCGTAAACGTAGTAACAATAAATGTGTAAATGTATAATATTTATATATTACATTGGTTGCATTCCGATATTTACTGTCAGTACTGAATATCTATTTTTCTATATTTTACGTTACGTATACTATAGATTTTCAGTACTGACAGTTGCTGACAGTAAATTTTGGAATGCAGCCTATATGTTGTCTATAGTTGCTTTCCATTTACACTCAAGTGATCTGAGTCACTCAGTTATGTGAGTATTTTATACTCAGGTAAGATATGTCATTTTGTATTTACCTGCTTATTTTGGTGACAAAGCTATTGCATAACAATACAGATTCATAGCCTCACTTTTAATGTAATTTTATTAGATTCATTAAAGCACACGGTCTCAATTGTGGATAAAAACTCAATTTAATCTCACTTGCCAGCATGCAAAAGGAACGTGCATTCAACTGAGTTATGACGTCACAAGTAAAAATTATCTGAGTTTTGATGTAAATGGAAGGCAACTTATATAAGCATGTGCATTGACTAGTAAGTGCATATGTACTAGTAAAAGCATAATTTTTCTGTTATATGTACTTATACATATATTATATTTAAATACATATTGTGTGACTAGTAAGTGTAGGTATGTGTCACAGTAAATGTGTAAATGCATAATTTTTCTGCTGTGCTTATATATTATATTATCAATGTATATGTGCACACATTGATTGGTAAGTATACATAAATATAATCATACTAAATGTATCAATTCAGTAAATGTTTATACTTACTATTTACTAGTCAATGTGTGCACATACATATTGATAATATAATATAAATGTATAGTAAAAAAATTATGCATTCACATATTTATTGTAACATATACACTTACTACTCAATGTATATACATACTTATTGATAGTATATATAAGTATGGTAGACAATTTATGCATTCATACCATGTATACCGTAACTCAACATATGTACATTTAGGGTATACATGTGCATAAGAAAATAGACCAATCCATTTCTTTACGCATATGCTTATGCACCTATGCAAGTTTGTCTAGGTTCTTACTATTCAATGTATGCACATACATATTGATAATATCATATAAGTATATAGCAGAACAATTCATACATTTACTGTAACACATACACTTACTAGTCAATGTATACACATACTTATTGATAATATTATATAAAATTATAGCAGAAAAATTATGCATTTACACATTTAGTGTAATATGCCGTACCAACAGTGGCACAGATCGATATAAATGTCGCGATTTTACTTTTATGTCATTGAGTTTTCCACGCGGTTCTGTTCGCGTTAAATTACACAGTCAAAACGCTAATAAAAAATGCTGGAAATACTTAATTACTTTCTTACCACATACTTATAAGAAAATATTTATACAAAAAATAAGATAAGACATTTTATAAGATTGTTCCGTAATTTTCGTCGCGATTGCGGATCGATACCGTACAGTGGCGCCATCAGGCAGTCGCCCTCCAAACGAAGGGACCTCGCACCGCTCCCCGCGTCAACCCTCACCGCGAAGTCGCGTTCGATGCATATCGTTCCTGTCATGCCGCGATCGCATGATCTCAAAACCGCGGATGATTGGTCGATACGCGTCGCGCGCCCGAAAGCTCTCGAAACGCTCAGTCAAAGTATAGTTTTACTCCGGTTCACGAGGTGGTACACCGCCGTGCATCCGCTAACGTTCTTCCCGTTTCACGCGGTCTCACACATACCGTCGTGCACACGGGTTAAGGTGGTCTTTTCGCGGACCCAGCTAGTCAAGTAACAGTCCGTCATGAAGTAATTGTAAACAAACATATTGCAACATCCCAATAATTATAATAATATAAAATGATTTTACACGCACGATTTAATCATATTTAATTATATTTACTAATTTAAAAAATATCACAATAGTAGTGCGGTTGGACTCGATTTTTTCGTCCGATTGACGTACAGATACATTTGGCAACACCGCAGTAGCTAATCTTTTGTAACCTACAAATTTGTTATCACGTCTCCGTCTCCGTCTCCGTATCACGTTTCCGTCTCCGTGTCTCCGTCTCCATATCACGTCTCTGTCTCCGTGTCTCCGTCTCCGTATCACGTCTCCGTTCCATGAGCAATGGAAAGGCATAATATTCGTGCTGTGCACGGGCGTGAGAAAGGACGCTTCGTTTCGAAATCTAAATATCGTTGGAGACAAAATGTGCTTGCGTCGAAAAAAAAAGCTGCCCCTCCGGCTGTCTCTGACGTGCCCGATTTTGAAATCTGTGGTCGCCGTATTGTAGAACTGAAAACTCTTGATCTCAATCTTTGGTGCATAGCTTGTGACATTCCTCTATCACTTCGTTACGTCAAAAGTGAGCAGAAATTCGGTCTGGCAAGCGTACTTGATGTGAAATGTGTAAAGTGCAATAAAATCTACATAATCCATACAAATAAACACCTAAGTGAGAGGTTATACCATGTGAACTTCAAAGCGGCAACAGGTATGTTGATTTATTATAAAATGCGTAAACACAACGTTTTGTTCTCTGCTATATTTTAAAGCTTACGTCATTTAATTTCTTCTTTGTAATGCATTGCAGCAATAATAGACGGTGGCATTGGAGAATCGCAGCTGAACATAATCCTTTCTGCTCTAGATATACCAAGTTTTTCAACTGCAACACTAAAACGTAATGAGAGAATTGTCGGTCCAGCTATCGAGAGAGTAGCTTGAAATAGCTGTCGAGAAGCTATCAAAGTGGAAAAATCCCTAACAGTAGCTGCAAGCATTACTCCTGAGGCAGAGCTATCAAAGTAATTATTTTCCATTCAATAAAAATAGAATTAAAGTAAAGTTCAATTTGTTATCAGATTACACATAGTCAGATATTGGGTTGTATTTTCAGCAATCCTGAACGATCTAATAATGAAGAAAACAGTATCACGATGGCAGAGGTGAATCAAGAGGAGAGCGTCAAGATTGTCGTATCATACGACGCTGGGTGGCAGAAGCGCGGAACTGGTCGAGCTTATAACAGTCTCTCTGGTTTGAATTTATCACGAGACTTCAAATACTTTATAGTTAGTTTGTTTGTTCGTTATTTGCGTCGATACTTAGGTCAAGGCAGTCTCATCGGGCATCGGTCGAAGCTAATTCTCGGATACGCAGTTCGATGCAAGGCATGTGCATTTTGCGCACGGGGGCACTCCCCCGACGATCATGACTGTCGTAAAAACTATGAAGGTAGCGCGAAATCTATGGAGCCTGATATGGCTGTGGAGTTGATCGTTCATAACCAGCATCTGAAGGACGAAAACGTTTGCGTTAACGTACTGATTGGCGACGACGACTCATCAACTATTGCAGCAGTACGGCGCGAATCTACCACACGAATAGATAAGTGGTCTGATCTAAACCACGCATCCAAGGCAATGATTAATGCGTTGTATGGTTTGAAGCTGCCAACTAAAATCATTGAGTATTTTTCGCGATGCTTTACTTGCGCGATAAAAAAGAATGAAGGCAATCCTGAAGCAGTAAAGGGTGCGTTAAAAAACGTCGTGTCTCACGCTTTTGGCAGTCATGAGCGTTGTGGCGAGTGGTGTCGCTATTTTAGCATGGGTGAAAAGTATCAGCACAAAGGCCTTCCTCATGGAAAGCCCTTATCGGATCTACAGCTAAAATCTGCACTTACTTCTGTCTTCACGAGATTTGCGAATAATTCTGACAAATTGGCACCGTGCGGTTCTAGCCAAGGCAACGAATCCTTTAACAGTTCAGTTGCCAGCAAAGCTCCAAAATCGAAATACTACGGAGCGTCAGAGTCCCTCAATTTTCGAGTAGCTGCATCAGTTTGCCAAAAAAATATTGGAGTGACCTACATTGAACAGGTGATTATTTTAGTTGTACGAAACTCGCCTGTATTCAATCGATTTCTCATCCGTTCAACCGATTTCCAACTACAATTTTATTTACTGCTATATTCAAGGTTTATACAGAGCTGAATCTGTCGCCGAGCACAGTAAAATTCCGCAAATCGAAGGAAAATGCCAGAAAACGAAAAATCGAAAATTTACGGACTGTCGAAGCGAAACGAAGAAGACTGTTTCATAAGAAAAACCGATCAAGTAAAACGGCATCCGTACAGCGTCGCGAAGGAATTACGTATGAGACCGACAGCGGATTGAACAGTGTGTCTGGATTCATTGATGAGAGTCCTTACCAAGGTATCCTCTGCACTTACTCTTATAGACGCTGGTTTTCATGAACGGTCATCCCCAATATAAATGCGAGAAATATTTACTTTTAGAATGATACTTCCGACCACCAAGATGCGAAGATAGTAATTTTTGACTTGGAAACAACCGGACTGTCGAAGTCCTCAGAAATATGCCAGGTCTGTCACTATTGTGAAAGCTAGAAGGCGAAACACTTGACTCAGATTTTCCTACACTTTCAGATAGCAGCTGTACACGAGAAGGAAACATTTAATGTATATATTGTTCCAGCGGGAGGCATGTCTTCCAGGGCCGCAGAAGTCACTGGGCTTCAAATCTATGGGGGTGAGATGTTTTTGAATGACCAGCAAGTTGACACAACGCCACCTCAAATAGCATTCAAAAACTTCATTGCCTATTTACGGAGTATCGGAAATAGTGTAATTCTTACAGCTCACAACGGATTTAGGTGAATTTCAGAGAATTAATTTTATTCATGCACTAACAGTAAAACGCTATTTTTTTTTAAATAGAATTTTAGGTCAAAGAAACGCCCTATATCGCACATTATTAAAGTCAAAATGCGTCTGATAATGGTTGAATATTTTATCGGTTATCATGATTTATGTTAGATTCGATGCACCGTTAATATTGCGACACATGAAGTTCGGACTTCTTGAAGAATTTCAGTCTGTCGTAATAGGTTTCGCAGATACGTTGCATCTCTTTCACAATTTACTTCCGAATCGGAAGAAAGAAAAGAAAAGGTATACCCAAACAGCCCTCGCGGAAGATCTTTTAGGGTCTGAGTTGTTAGCAGGAGCTCATAATGCTGTTACCGACGTCTCAATTCTAAAAAGATTAGTTTACAGTAGCGGAATTACTGACGATACGATAAAGGAAACGATAAAAACGACCGGTGAAATCTTGCGTGCAGAGAATAATGCTGTCGTCCATGCACACAACAAAATCACTCTCGAAAGTTTGAAAGACATCTCGGCTGGCATGAAAACCAAAATGGCAAAAGCCGGCATCACATTGGAAATACTTAAAAAGACATTCGCGGATTTTGGACCGGAAGGGATTCGAATGCTGCTTTGCGAAGATGTTAGAGGCAAGCCTCGAGTAACGAAAAAAATCAAGTACACATGGCGATTGTGCAACAGCTTGAATAGAGCAAACTTCAAACATTAATTAAAGTGTATAATTTATCATAATACAATAATTTGAATAAATATTGTATGTATAACAATTTAACAATATTTGAATATTTTTTATTCATGTGTATGCTCAGTATACGTATCCTGCAATTTTATTCATTATTCCACTGGATTCTATCTTCCTTTGAGTCTCGAATTTTTCACTCTATGTATGGTAAAAAGAGAAGATAATATATATTGGTAGAAAAAATAGAAGTTACCACAGATAATACAAGGCAAATAAAAAAGAAAAGAATTTGCAAAACAATCCTTTTTACAATTTTCGCAGAATTTCGGGCTAACATGTATCTGAAAAACAGTTCATTACTTACATAATGCAATACTACTAATTAATATCATTTTTATTACATTTTACATGCCATAAAAAAATATTTTTGTTACTAAGGGACGCATTTTTTTCTTTCGCTTTGAGCGCCAAAATGTCTAGTCCCGGCTCTGACATACAGCGTTGCCAAATTTATCTCGCCACCATGACGGTACGAGTAAAGCAATATGCGATTGGATCCACTACTTATTTAACCTCATATATCAGAGCAAAACATTCGACAAGCCCTTATTTTCAAGGTAAGTACGAAATCCGGAAACTTCAAGGAATATTTTAAGACATGAATAATGTATTCATCTGATCGCTAAGTACATGTATTATTCGTTGAAAACCTCAGCCGTGGCAATTTGCATCATTCTAACTTTCTCGTTCATTAGATGTAAACAAGGATAGAATGACAACGGCACGCTCCGCGAACGCATATTTAGAATGACTTATTTCTTGTAAAGTGTCGGTAACCTCACCTGATTTTTCGTACACATGCCCCTTATTACTGTATATTTAACATATATCAAATTTAGGTACCTATCTAATACTTGTTCTCACGAAAGGACTACCTTAACTGCTCATCGAGAGCACCGATAATCATCGCGCCGTTAGTGCGTGCTGCAATTCACCCTCGCCTCCGCGAGCAGTGAACTCTGCGTGTAAGTCGCCCTGAGTGCCTCGCCATTGTGAACATTCTATCGTCGTGTTCCAAAACCAAGTGCGATAACCGCATACGCCGCTAGTGCGCGTCATTAAAATTGCGAGTGGCCTTCACTTGCGCACAGTACAATTGGACACGGTGCAAACGGACACGGTGCAAATAGACACGATATTTTGCCCACGGTTCAATTGGACACGGTTCAATTAAACACCGTTCAATTGGACACCGTTCAGTTGCACACCGAAAGATGCGCACCGTTCAGTTGCACACCGTGTTATTGCACACCGAAAGATGCGCACCGTTTAGTTGCACACCGAAAGATGCACACTGTTCAGTTGCACACCGAAAGATGCGCACCGTTCAGTTGCACACCGAAAGATGCACACTGTTCAGTTGCGCACCGAAAGATGCGCACCGTTCAGTTGCACACCGTGTTATTGCACACCGAAAGATGCGCACCGTTTAGTTGCACACCGAAAGATGCACACCGAAAGATGCACACTGTTCAGTTTTACACCGAAAGATGCGCACCGTGTTATTGCACACCGAAAGATGCGCACCGTTTAGTTGCACACCGAAAGATGCACACTGTTCAGTTGCACACCGAAAGATGCGCACCGTTCAGTTGCACACCGTGTTATTGCACACCGAAAGATGCGCACCGTTTAGTTGCACACCGAAAGATGCACACTGTTCAGTTGCACACCGAAAGATGCGCACCGTTCAGTTGCACACTGTTCAGTTGCACACTGAAAGATGCGCACCGTTCAGTTGCACACCGTGTTATTGCACACTGAAAGATGCGCACCGTTTAGTTGCACACCGAAAGATGCACACTGTTCAGTTGCACACCGAAAGATGCGCACCGTTCAGTTGCACACCGTTCAGTTACGCACAAATTATTGTCACGAAAAGATGTGTTCTGTTTACTTGCTTGTTTCATGTATTCGCATTATTAATTTTAACAGACGGAAGGAAATAAAAATAATAAATTAAAAAAATATATAATTATTGTTCTTATTGCGTGTTATACTGCTAAATGTTTAAGCTTATCGTAAAACTGTTTGTTCGGGATTGTCAATCCACGCGATCGATCACCGCGATCGATACCGCTAACGCCATCCCTGAGCCGCCCCCTGAACGAGGCGATTTCGCGCCGCACCCCTCTGCATCCCCTCACCGTGCCTTCTCGCGCGTCGCGCTATCGATCCGGACATGCCAAGATCCCGTGATCCTGGTAACCGCGCTTATTGGTCGAATCATGTAGCGTCATCGAATACTCCGGAAGCAGGCCCGCGAGAGCTCCGGTCCAATCAGTGAAAAATTGTAAGACGGTTCAAGCGGTAGTCCTGCCGACTTGCACCCGTCTCCCGCAATTATACTCCGGTTCACGCGGACTCTCGCCGGCGTGCATCCGTAAAATCAGCACGTTCGTTCCACGCGGTTTTACGCCCCGTCGTGCATACGGACTGCAAGTGATCGTGCCATCAAAGCACTCGCGAATAGTGTCTCACAGGCACTCGCAACCGCGCCGTTCGCGCGCTCGCTCCCGCTTTTTCATTGCGGTGACGAATATTTACGCCTCCGTGCGCCTGCAGCTTCATCCTCGCCGTACGCGAGTGGTGAACTTAAATTAAAACTGAAGTGCGCGTCTCAGCGTTACGCACTCGTCAAAGGGCGCTCACGTATCGCCGTGAACATTGTACGCCGAAATCACGTGCACGCCGTGAATAACTGCCGCGCCTCAAGAGCCATTCAGCAGAACATTTCCTGTGTAATAAACGATCTCTGTGCATAATTGTCAGTGTCCGCTCATTTCCGCACTCCTGATCCCTGTCGGGGTCGACCCGGCCTTTCTGATTCCAATTGGCCATCCGGAGTTACGCTCGGCCATCGACATTTCGCCAACACTGTTAAAAGATGACACATGTGGAGGTTGTAATAACTGTCAAAGTGAAATACTTATATTTATTTAAACATGTAGCAGGAACATTATCATCATAAATTATACATATATCAAATTAAATACGTTGTATTTAGCACGTTTATTTTAGATATTTGGACATCGGTTGGACGTCATATTGTGAATAAAGAATATTACAATTTGTGGATAAAGTTTGTGGATGAGGATAAAGAATGTTATAATAGTAAATGAAATATAGTGTAAGTTGTACGAAAGTTGAAATAAGATTTGAAAAAGGATTAAAATATGGATACGGATAAATGGAAAAGATGATACAAAGAAAATGACGTTTATTCAATAGTGTAATTTTGACAATTTCTTGAGCGCTTGGCATTATTATTAAAATACTACAAAAGAGAATGAAAGTGTATTAGTCTAGCATAACTGTATACATTAGGACAAAGTGAAATCTCTACATGTTAATCGTACATAACAATTTAGAGTGGAAACTGTAATTTTCATAATGATAAGTATTTTGAAAAATTAAAAATGAAAAAATAAAACGATTTTTATGAGTCATAAATAACAAAAACACAAAAATTGGTCGGATAAGATGTAGTACGCATCGGTCGGATAAGATATAGCTACGACATTCATGTATGATGGTACGTTTACATTTTATAAATATCACTTTCCTTACTTACGTTTAGATAACAGAGCACCGGTATTCAGTATTTAAAATCTGATAAAATAAATTAATGTTTTATAATCCTTACATCAGTAACTATTATATATTATATCAGTAACTATAATATATATATATTATATATTATATAATAGTTACTGATGTAAGGATTATAAAACATTAATTTATTTTATCAGATTTTAAATACTGAATACCGGTGCTCTGTTATCTAAACGTAAGTAAGGAAAGTGATATTTATAAAATGTAAACGTACCATCATACATGAATGTCGTAGCTATATCTTATCCGACCGATGCGTACTACATCTTATCCGACCAATTTTTGTGTTTTTGTTATTTATGACTCATAAAAATCGTTTTATTTTTTCATTTTTAATTTTTCAAAATACTTATCATTATGAAAATTACAGTTTCCACTCTAAATTGTTATGTACGATTAACATGTAGAGATTTCACTTTGTCCTAATGTATACAGTTATGCTAGACTAATACACTTTCATTCTCTTTTGTAGTATTTTAATAATAATACCAAGCGCTCAAGAAATTGTCAAAATTACACTATTGAATAAACGTCATTTTCTTTGTATCATCTTTTCCATTTATCCGTATCCATATTTTAATCCTTTTTCAAATCTTATTTCAACTTTCGTACAACTTACACTATATTTCATTTACTATTATAACATTCTTTATCCTCATCCACAAACTTTATCCACAAATTGTAATATTCTTTATTCACAATATGACGTCCAACCGATGTCCAAATATCTAAAATAAACGTGCTAAATACAACGTATTTAATTTGATATATGTATAATTTATGATGATAATGTTCCTGCTACATGTTTAAATAAATATAAGTATTTCACTTTGACAGTTATTACAACCTCCAAATGTGTCATCTTTTAACAGTTTTACGATAAGCTTAAACATTTAGCAGTATAACACGCAATAAGAACAATAATTATATATTTTTTTAATTTATTATTTTCATTTCCTTCCGTCTGTTAAAATTAATAATGCGAATACATGAAACAAGCAAGTAAACAGAACACATCTTTTCGTGACAATAATTTGTGCGTAACTGAACGGTGTGCAACTGAACGGTGCGCATCTTTCGGTGTGCAACTGAACGGTGCGCATCTTTCGGTGTGCAACTGAACAGTGTGCATCTTTCGGTGTGCATCTTTCGGTGTGCAACTAAACGGTGCGCATCTTTCGGTGTGCAATAACACGGTGTGCAACTGAACGGTGCGCATCTTTCAGTGTGCAACTGAACAGTGTACAACTGAACGGTGCGCATCTTTCGGTGTGCAACTGAACAGTGTGCATCTTTCGGTGTGCAACTAAACGGTGCGCATCTTTCGGTGTGCAACTAAACGGTGCGCATCTCTCGGTGTGCAATAACACGGTGTGCAACTGAACGGTGCGCATCTTTCGGTGTAAAACTGAACAGTGTGCATCTTTCGGTGTGCATCTTTCGGTGTGCAACTAAACGGTGCGCATCTTTCGGTGTGCAACTAAACGGTGCGCATCTTTCGGTGTGCAATAACACGGTGTGCAACTGAACGGTGCGCATCTTTCAGTGTGCAACTGAACAGTGTGCAACTGAACGGTGCGCATCTTTCGGTGTGCAACTGAACAGTGTGCATCTTTCGGTGTGCAACTAAACGGTGCGCATTTTTCGGTGCGCAATAACACGGTGTGCAACTGAACGGTGCGCATCTTTCGGTGTGCAACTGAACGGTGTCCAATTGAACGGTGTCTAATTGAACCGTGTCCAATTGAACCGTGGGCAAAATATCGTGTCTATTTGCACCGTGTCCGTTTGCACCGTGTCCAATTGTACTGTGTACAAGTGCACCGGTCCCAAAATTGCAACCCGCGAATTGGGTCCCTCAAGCGCCTCCGCGTCCAAAGGACAACTCCGCGTCACGTGCCTATTACGCCGAGCATCTCTGAATCACGTGCGCTCGATTGCCACGCTCGTCTACGAAAGCGTTCATCAAAATTGTACTCAACAAAACTGATTGAATAAAATTATTTGTTGTGCATTCATCCATAAAAACTGCGTCGTTAGTTACGTGCACGTCGGATCCCTGTCGGGGTCGAACGCAGCCCCTGGCGAACCGGAGTTACGCCCGGATACAAACATTCGCCTACACAAAGATGTAATACCTTTCCGTACAATGAACAGCGTATGTACATTGTAAGAAAGTAAATAAATATTTTAAACATTTTTTATACTAGCGTTTTGGGCTTTATGATTTGACGCGAACTGAACCGCATGGAAGACTCAAGGGCGTATAAATAAAATTGCGACATTTATATTTACGTTGAAGAAGGACAGGAACCAGGAAAAGAAATATATTTTGTTTATATTTTTTCTTTTTGTATTTCAGTATGTCTTATGTATTTTATACAGGTACGTATCCCGGCACCTATTATGTGCGGTAAAAGATAAAGTTAATAGAAAAATAATAGAAATAGAAAATCACCTGTAAAAAATGTATTTAAATGTGTGTTAGACACTTATAAAGAAAAAGGAGTGATTTCTCCATATTTAGGAATTAATATTCCTTGCAGTACAGACGGTGCAGCCACATATTCTTGTGGTACAGTCGTTGCCGGCCCAAATATTTGCGGTGCAGTCGTTGCCGGCCCACAACCTTGCGGTGCAGTCATTGCCGACCCATATTCTTGCGATGCAGGCGGTAGCGACTGCGCCGTTGTCTTTTCGGGTTTCGTCGTCTTCTCTCGCGCCGGTAGCACTTCCGTCGCTGTGGCCGTCCTCGGCGTCCTTTCTCTTGCCGGCCTATATTCTTGCGGTGCAGGCGGTAGCGGCGCCGTCGCTACCGCCGTCTTTTCGGGTTTTGTCGTCTTCTCTCGCGCCGGTAGCACTTCCGTCGCTGTGGCCGTTTTTGACGTCTTCTCTCGCGCCGGCAGTGGTTCCGTCGCTATCGTCTTACTCTCTTGTGCTCGTGGTTTATCCGTCGTTGTGGCCGTCCTCGGCGTCTTCTCTCGCGCCGGCAGCGGTTTTGTCGCTGTCGTCTTCTCTCGCGCCGGTGACTCCGGCGAATAGCGCGAGGGTTCGTTTCTGGCTGAAACATAAAACATATTTTATAATTTTATTTATACATTATGGCTACGATACAAACACTGCAAGTTCTTTGGCCCGTATTTTCAGTTCACTTTTATCGATAAAAGCGCTTTATTTCTGAGATGCTTCACATTACATATATGTTGTAAATCCAAAAATCTTAAATGGTAGTAGCTTTATTTCTCCCTAACAAAATAATTGACAAAATTGCGTTACCTAACTCAACTCAAGTGATATGTATTTAAAAAAAAAATGAAATCTTTAAATTGCACCAATTGCAAAGAGAATATATATGTATATATATTGCTTTGAAAAATAATAGGGGAGACCGGGGCTAGAAGTCACACGGGTAAGTCGTCACTTAGCTTATATCTCACTTAATACATTGAGTGGAATATTCTTCTTTATAGTGTAGGTAGCTCCTATCGTGTTAGTCGGGTGTACGAAATAGCTCGTTTCAAAAACGTTGCATGTGATATTTACGAGCATTTTTTTAAAATTGGAGGTCGTGAGTAAATTTTTCTTGCCTCTATTTTTATTGTTCCGTTGGTTTTTGGAATTACTAGTCGTAATTTCTTTTTGGTCATAAGAAATATTATAGTTTTAGATAATTTTTCCTGTATTTAGTTAACCGTCATTGCAACATAGTTTATAAATATAATCTTCTTTGTTCAAAATGACCATTCAGGGTAAGTTGTCTCAAATGAGATGGGATTCAATGTTTATGAGAATTATTATCTTTTATTTACTCAAAGTATTCTTTTATTTATGTAAGTATTATAAAGTTTATTGAGAATTATTATTATTTCATTTAGTCTAAAGTGAGAATTATATTACAAAGTTTATGAACATTATTAATTTTTCGTTTAATTCACGCTGCAATATATTATTAAGTTAAATTTACCAAAAACTAGCACTAACTTTAATAAAATATTAAAACAGGAACTATTTGTCGTATGTTTCCTTTACATAAAAGATACATGACAATCAAACCAGAGTCATGTGACAACCAACCCTGGGTATGAGGTAAGTCGTCACATTTTCACGATCTTGCTTACAAGGGAAGGGTCAACCCTTGGGGTCACCGATTTTGTCGAAACTTTACTAAAATGTAGTATTGATATAGAAATGACAAACCCTGTACGGATACGATGCGCTTCTCAACCGTTGCCGAGAAATCGCGATGTGAATTTTAGCTTAGACAAAAAAATGTTTATTATTATAATTTTAAAACTGTGCATAAAATGTTCGTAAAATATTAGCGATTTTGAAAGTAACATTTTAAGGCATGCTTCTTGCAAAAAATTATTTATATTCGGTTATAATATTATTTTCTATGCATTCGAATTGCCTTGCATTGGAATTATGATGCATTGGAATTATAATGCGGTATACAGCACAGCCTCTTCCTAGAATTTTACGTCTTATATTTCAAAACATTAGGGACATTTGGGACCTTTCAAACCTGCGATGTATATTTCTATCGTCAGGTTAAAAATTTTCTCAAGCGCTTGCAGAATGCTCCTATATTACTACAAGAAAAAAGAGAAATAGCATCTCGTGAAGATATTATATAAAAATTCACTCCTTAATATTGCATCAGTTAAATGCTCCGGTATTTTCACTTATGATTAAATACGCATGGTTTGCATCAAAACTGACGAGCGAACGGCCGAGCTTTTTGAATGTTAATGACGTGTGTTTTCCTGTTTCATTATTAAAAACAAAATGTGCTTGCGAAAAAATTGGATTTATAAAGTGTGCTTGGTGTAAGTCAGTTTTATGTTTCACTTGTTTTTTTTTATTTCAATCACTCTAAAGTTTGTAAAGTTACAGAGCAAGACGAATAATCGCAATCATTTTATTATAATATTCTCTTTTTGTACGCCTTTTTTTATTGTAACCTTTTTTTTATATCTATACGAAACTAATAAATAAACCAATAAATATACATACAATTTTTTTAATATTATGTAAATATCCCCGCCAATATATATATATTTTTTTTATTTACTTTCAAAATCGCTAATATTTTACGAACATTTTATGCACAGTTTTAAAATTATAATAATAAACATTTTTTTGTCTAAGCTAAAATTCGCATCGCGATTTCTCGGCAACGGTTGAGAAGCGCATCGTATCCGTACAGGGTTTGTCATTTCTATATCAATACTACATTTTAGTAAAGTTTCGACAAAATCGGTGACCCCAAGGGTTGACCCTTCCCTTGTGAGAAATGGACACTGCACGGCATTACGCGTATTTTTTACATAAGTTAAGTAAGTTAAGTTTTCCATATTTATTTATTTATTCTACATTTCTCTAAATTTCAGATGATCTTTTAAAAACGAGAGAGAAACTGAAACTATCACAAGTTATATCAAATTTGGAGAGTGAAGAAGAAAACGAAGGTGTACGTAAGAAACGGAAAAGAACATTTGTAAGAATATCTTCATCGTCAGATGATGAATTGAAGGAACAACGAGAGACATGGTTACCAAAACCACCTCTAGCAAAACGAACAAATTTAAATTTTAACGCTTGTAAAAATTTAGAGAAAAGTATTTCCTTTTTTTACATATTGAAATGTTTGTTTTATTGCTTTATATTATCCTGAAAAAAAACACAAATTTTTATGTTACATTTATTTTCAGATTTTACTTTGACTTATTCTCATTCACCTTTGCCGAATAGTACTCTCAATACAAGTGGAAATATAAGACCCAGTGTAGCAAATGCAAGTTCTGCAAGTTCTGTAATTAATAACATTTCGACGATTCCACATCGCCAAATTACCCATACAACGGATAACTTTGGTTTGTAAAAGATAGTAAGTATAGAATGTCAACAGTTTTTATAATAAAATATTTTTCTGAAAAACTCGTTTCTCTGGTAGCTACTGTCAAGGAACAGAACAATGAAATACTGCGGTGGATTAACAGGCAAAATACAACAAATCTAAACAATGCATTGCCTGATATACCATTTACATTTCTATTGAACACAGTTGAAGAAGTAGATCAGTTAGACGTTTACTTGAAAACAAATAATAATGATAGTATAGCTTTGGTATGTATATGCAATGGTATTTGATTATTATAGCATGTGGGTAATGTGATTTTTTTTCAGTCGGCATACTTGTCTAGTCTGGGTGGGACTCATGTACCAAACAAAACAAACAGGATTTTAAAATATATTTTGGCTGATACTGTGGCTATAAAATTTAATTTTTACGGCAAACGTTCGCAGAAAAGAGCCTTCTCAGATTTATCCCTGAAAAATTTAATTGTGGGTAAGTATTTATTTGTTTTTTTGTATGTTTAAATAATCTTTGCTTCATTTTTCTTTAATTTAATGCAATTTACTGTATATGGCTTAAATTTTAAGGTAAACTTGATATTTTTTAAGTGCAGTCAAGACAGGGATTAACAATGCAACTGATAAAGAAGTAGAAGATGCAATCAAGGTTTGGTTAAAGCATGCTCAAGATCGTATGAAGAAACCAAGAGAAAATGCCCGACAAAAAAAAAAGTATAAGTAAAAAATTAAGTATAAGTTGAAACCTGTTGTAGGTAAACGACAGTTTTATCGTAGAATTGCTCTAACTGTTCGTAAAACTTTTCAAACTTGTATTAAGGAACCTAACATAACACATAAAGATATTTTACTTAATAGTGTTTATAAAAATAACGATGATATACTTGAAAATAACGTGTCTAACATATTACATGAAAATATTTTACTTAATAGAGAATATGAAAATAACTATATTAATGATGCACTAGAAAATAATGGGTCCAGTAATCTTGATGAACAAACAAGTTTATCGCTAACGTCTGACAACATTTTAGTTTCGTCTAATTTAAATATAAATTTAAATAGTACAATTTCGCAGCCATGTTTAAACTCAACCTTAAGGCAGTGGGCTCTTAATTTTAATGTTACACATTCTGCAATTACTGCTTTATTACACATTGTTGCGAATCGAATAAATGAATATTCGCGAAAATGAATATTCTTCGTGAAAGCGAACATTCTTCGAGATCGCTCGATTGGCTCCAAACCGCGACGGTTTACTTCCCCCCCTTTTTTTTGGTGTTTTCGAGCAAACGGAGACAGGTGTTTCTCGCGTGATCGCAAGCACCGCGACCAATAGTCGGGTCGTTAGACGATTTGGAGCCAATCAGCGTTTCTCACGTCACCGAATTCCTCGCGGACTAACGCGAAGCTCCGGCCGCGATCCCTTGCCTGCTCCGGCCGGGACGGCCAGTGAGCCATCACAACTCGTACGCGATACTTGTATTTGTCGACGTCGAGAAAATGGAGTAGAATTCAGTATTGAAATAGCGAGTGAGAAATAGAATCGCGCACAGGTCAGACAGTGTAACCCGCTTTTAATAAAGTGACTCTTGTCTCGTTTTACACGAGAAACCTGACTTATTTTTTTGTGCTTTCCTCGGCGCGCTGCGCGAAAACTTCGAGCGGTCCACTAACATTTAATGGTCCTTCGAGCCGGATTAGTGATTAAAAGACCGGCATAGACAGTTCGATCGCCTCAATAGTGATCGCGTTGTGCTGCTCCGAGACAGACGGACCGTCGCGCTCACTAGACTCGCTAGAAAACGGAGTTCGCCGTTCGAACCGTTGCCCATCACGGTGTGATCGGACAGTCATTACCGGTTCATCGGGTACTCCGCGATACGTGCCCTCGACTCCGTGGCTCACTCCGAACATTGAGCGCTCTGCACCCGCTCTCCTAAAGATTGGTGCCTCGTGTTTTTGTGAAGTGCTCCGGAGGCTCCTGCGTGACCTCCAGCAACAGGATCGTGCTCATTACGCTACGCATCCGCCGCCCGACAGGCGCCCTGCTTTGCGACGTGCTACGTCCCTGCTTCCGGCGAGTATCGCCCTGCTGCTCGCCGCGGAATCGCATAAGAGCGTCTTCGCTCTTCCTGTACGAACAAAAGAAGCGCTCTGCACCCGCTCGCTTAAAGATCGGTGCCCCCTGTGAGGAAGACCCGGCGCTACCCGGCTTTGCTCCGCTCCGGAGATTCCTGCGTGACCTCCAGAAAACGTATCGTACTGAGATACGCTCACAGCCGCCTGACTGGCGCCCTGCTTTGAGACGTGCAAGACGTCCCTGCCTCCCGCGAGTACCGCCCTGCTGCTCGCCGCGGAGTCGCGAACGAGCGTCTTCGCTCTTCAACGAGATCGACTCGCAACATGTCGTCGGATCTCGAAAATCTACTCATTGCTCAAAGCAATGCGATGGACCAGCTCCGACGGGCGCTGATCAACTTCAAGAAACTTCCCAAGGCTCAAATCACGCTCCCTAAGACGAAGGGGAGACTGACGAATGTGGAAAGCCTCTGGGAGAAACTTCAAGCCCTCCATGTCCAGCTGCTGCAGACGGCTACGGCGGAGGAGAAGAAGTCGACCCGCTACTTCAAAGAAGAAGAATTTCTGGTCGCCGAGGAAGCCTACTTCGACGCGGCGGACCATCTCCACGAGGTCATCGGTAAATTAAGTAACGACGCCCCGAGCGCGCCGTATCGAGGTAACGAATCATCTTATCGCGACACGCACTCCGGCATGTCATTGCATCTGCCTCGTATCTCGCTTCCGAAGTTTTCTGGTGCTTTCGCTGAATGGGAAAATTTTCGCGGAATCTTCGAGTCTCTCGTAGCAAACAGTGAATCGTTGACAAGAACGCAAAAATTACATTACCTGAAAGCGAGCCTCTCCGGCGAGGCCGCGTCGTTGATTAATAACATTCAAATTTCTGACGCGAACTACGAGGCAGCTTGGCAACTTCTTACCGATGAATACGACAACCGCAACGCGATTATTCACGCGCATATCCATTCGTTCGCCGACTTACCAAAAATGAAAAACGAGAACGTGACCGAGTTGAAAAAACTTCGCGATAGTGTGTCCGCATCTCTCGCCGCGTTAACGAATCTCGAACGTCCCGTCGATGCGTGGGACGACCTCCTGGTTTATATAATCTCGCAAAAGTTCAGTCCGCGAACGCGAAATGAATGGAATCTTAAACGAGGCGACACGGATGCCTACCCTACGTATAAGGAGATTCATGATTTCATGACTCTCCGCATTCGCGGTCTCACGGATTACCCTTCGCAATCCGACTCTGCGCCGAATAATTCACACGGTAAAGCACGTACTTCGGTGAATAATGTGTCGCCCGTCAAATGCGTCCGTTGTTCCGGAAACCGTGGTCTGACAAAGTGTGATCAATTTTTAAGTCTGCCGGTTGAGCAGCGTCGACTCGTCGCGCGACAGCATAAATGTTGCTTCAATTGTTTGAGGACCGAGCATTATTTAAAGAATTGTCCTAGTAAAGGACGTTGCAATCGATGCCGTCAAGCACACCATTCACTGCTTCACAGCGAGGGTGCAGAACATAGTAACCCATGTACGCTTTCCGCGATTAATTCGCCGTCCTCAGCTCAGTCAGCTGTGTCAGTCGCCGCTGCCTCCGAGTCACCGGCCGCGCCCTCAGCGTCCGTTCAAACCGTGCATGCTTCTCGAGATTTTGTAAAGCAGCCGCCTCATGTACTTCTCGCCACCGCGTATGTTAGTCTAAGCACGATCGAGGGCGTACGTTTAAGGTGCGTGCACTGCTAGATCAGGGCTCGACATACAGTTTCATATCAGAATCTCTTTGTCAGACTATGCGAACCAGGCGTCATCGTGCCGCGTTGAAAGTACATTGTTTTGGCGAAAAATTTAATGGAGTCGCGCGGTCACAAGTTAATCTTACTCTCGCGCCCTGCGACAAACAGGGACCGATATTCCCCTTCTCGGGCTACGTATATCAAAGAATCACTTCGTATACAGCCTCTCAACCGAAGCCTGCCGCAATGTGGCCGCATCTACGCGATTTACACTTAGCAGATCCTGATCCCTCCTGTAATCACCCGATTCATGTCCTCATTGGAGCGGATTTATACGGGTCCCTGCTACTCGACGGCCTACGTCAAGGCCCGGTCGGCACACCGACGGGCCAGCTTACGATTTTCGGATGGATCCTCTCCGGTCCCGTCGGCCCTGCGCGCCCGGCCGGAGAGTCCGCTTCTGTCCTGAATTGCAAATCCTGCGAGGATACGAATTCCTTAATTCAAAGTTTTTGGGAGGACGAAAGTATCCCCTCTCAAACTCCTCTCACAGAAGAGGACGAACGTTGCGAGAGGCATTTTGCGACGACTCATTCTCGCGATTCACAAGGACGCTACATTGTGCGTTTGCCGTTCAAAAACGCCCCCCCCTCGCATCGGCGACACTTTTCGAAAGGCTTCCTTTCTGTACTCCAATATGGAGCGCCGACTCTCGCGGAAACCAGAAATCGCCGCACAGTATCACGATTTTCTAAGAGAATACGAATCGATGGGGCACATGGAGGCGGTGCGGGCGGACGAGCGCCCCCCTTACCCCCCGATATACATCCCGCATCATTTTGTTTTACGCGAATCGAGTACAACGACCAAGTTACGCGTTGTGTTTAACGCCTCAAGCGCATCAGCCAACAAAACCTCGCTCAATGATTTCCTAATGGCGGGACCTAAACTTCAACAAGACATCGCCGCGATAATCCTGCGCTGGCGACTTTTTCTGTACGTGTACATGGCTGACATTGCTAAAATGTTCCGACAAATACTCGTGTATCGGGACGACGCGGACTATCAACGAATTCTTTGGCGCCCTCCCGACAGTCTGTTGATTCTGCTGTACCGTTTACTCACCGTGACCTACGGGCAAAAACCTTCGCCTTTTCTCGCACAGCGCTCCCTTCTCCAATTAGCTCGCGACGAAGGTAAAGACTTCCCCGACGCGGTCGCGATAATCGAAGAGTCGACCTACGTCGATGATGTTTTTTTCGGAGCAGACGACCTTCTGTCTCTGCTCGAAAAGCGCAAGCAACTCGTGGGCATAATGAATCGCGGATGTTTTCCCCTTCGAAAATGGGCCACGAATTCAGCCGAACTTTTGACGGATATTCCAGAGGACCAACGGGAATCCTCGGACTATTCGATCAATCGCGATGACACGCTCAAGGTCCTCGGCCTGTCTTGGTCACCACGCGATGACTCGTTTTGTTTCGTAATTTCGCCATACGCCGTGACAGTTCATACTAAGCGCTCCGTTTTATCATTTATTGCAAAGCTGTATGACCCCCTCGGCTGGGCGTCACCGATAGTCATTGCGGCCAAGATGTTAATGCAAGAGCTCTGGCTCCGTAAAATTGATTGGAATGATCCCATCCCCGATGATCTTCTGCATCATTGGATTAATTACGTTTCAGACTTGCCTAATATTAGCAAAATACGCATTCCTCGATGGACAGGGATGCGTCAAGATAAACTCGATGTTGAATTGCACGGCTTCGCGGACGCCTCCACTCGCGCTTACGCCGCGGTAGTTTTCCTCCGAATTGTGCATTCTCCCTCTAACATTCAAGTCATCCTCCTCGCGGCCAAAACGAAAGTCGCGCCATTGAAAACCGTTAGCGTTCCACGATTGGAACTTAACGCCGTCGTTCTATTAATTCGATTGATAGAATGGGTAAAAAACACCCTGCGCTTGATGCGAGCTCTCTTATTTGGATGAACTGATTCCCAAATCGTATTAGCTTGGCTTCAACAACATCCCTCCCGATGGAATTCTTATGTCGCGAACCGCGTCTCCGAGGTGCAGACGCGCCTTCCGTCAGTACGTTGGCAACACGTTCGCTCTCAGGAAAATCCTGCCAACTGCGCTTCTCGCGGTTCTTCTGCTGCCGATCTCGTCAATAACGAATTATGGTGGTCCGGCCCGCTGTGGCTTACCCAATCCCCGGCCTCGTGGCCGATCCCCCCGACTCCTATCGAAAAGGACATTTTACAAACGGTATCTTCCGAAGCGCGTAAAGCTACCGTTCATATCGTCGATCCAACTCCTGAGTGGGATCTGCCCACCTCCTGCTCGAGCTGGATCCGACTTCTTCGTATTACCGCGTACATTCGACGTTTCGTCCAAAACTTAAAAAATAAAGTCGCCTCTTCGGTGATCGTCAAGTCTCCCTTGACCGCAGAGGAGATCCACGAAGCTTCAGTCTTTTGGCTTCGATCGGTACAAGCGACTTGTTTTCCGGACGACTTGAAAGCTTTAAACGCTCATGCCGCTGTATCGCGATCAAGTTCCTTACGCTCTCTCCACCCCTTTATCGGGAAAGATCAATTAATCCGGCTTGGCGGGCGGCTCGAGAACTCCGCGCTGAGTTACAATGAGCGACACCCCGTCATACTCCCCAGACATCATATTGCCGAACTTTTGATCGATCAAGCACACCGACGCTCCCTCCATGGAGGGACTCAACTCACGCTTAGATGTCTCCGTCAAAAGTATTGGTTAATTTCAGCGCAAAGCATGATCAAATCTCACATTCATAAATTTGTTACATGCGTGCGATATTCCGCGAAAACTCCGACGCAACTAATGGGTGATCTCCCGAGTCCCCGAGTAAATCCAGCTCCTCCGTTCTCTCACACGGGCATAGATTACGCCGGACCTATGAACATTACCCCCGTTGTCGGTCGCGGTCAAAAGGGGAGCAAACACTACGTCGCGGTATTCGTTTGTCTCGCCACTAAGGCGATCCACCTCGAAAGTGTAGAGGATTACTCCACCGATGGATTCCTCGCGGCATTTCAACGGTTCGTCAGTCGCCGCGGACTGCCATCGGACATGTACAGCGATAATGGCACGAATTTTGTGGGCGCTGACCGCGAGCTCCAACGCAGCTTCCGCGCGCTTGTGAACAACCCCTCCCTCAAGGAAATTCTCGCTAAGAACGGTGTACGGTGGCATTTAGTGCTCCCTGCGGCACCACACTTCGGCGGGCTTTGGGAGGCTGGAGTGAAGAGCTTTAAGCACCATCTCAAGCGAGTGACTGGTGCTCGCACTCTGTCTCGCTCTGAATTCGTTACGATTTTATGTAAGATAGAGGCTTGCTTGAACTCGCGACCGATCTCTCCACTAAGCGACGATCCGTCCAATTATACCGTTTTGACGCCTGGTCATTTCCTTATCGGCCGACCGCTCACTAGCGTACCGGAGGAATCCGTACTCGAAATCAATGCGAATCGTTTGTTGCGATGGCAACACGTACAATTGATGCTCGAACAGATCTGGCGTTCTTGGTCGTCGGACTATTTACATTCATTGCAACAGCGCGTTAAATGGACCGAATCTCACGATAATCCGAAGGTTGACGAGTTAGTTTTACTTAAGAATAACCTACTCCCTCCTTCAAGTGGGAACTCGCAAGGATTCAGCAAGTCCATCCCGGACTTGACGGTCGCGTTCGCGTCGTCACATTGCGCACCGCTAATTCCGAGCTTAAACGACCAATAACGCAGATCTGTCGGTTGCCTGCATCTATCAGTCCACCGGGACTCGTAGAATCTCGTTAAATTTAAGCCAGCGTTTTTCTTCTCTCATTAGATTTAAGAACATTGTGTTAACTCTCACAAGTGTATATAATGTATATAAAGTTTGTATAATAAGACGTCCACACGCTCCTCTATGCGACCTTGTAAATCCCCGTTTGTTTCGCATTCCGTCGAATACGAGGCGGGCGGCATGTTGCGAATCAAATAAATGAATATTCGCGAAAATGAATATTCTTCGTGAAAGCGAACATTCTTCGAGATCGCTCGATTGGCTCCAAACCGCGACGGTTTACTTCCCCCCTTTTTTTTTGGTGTTTTCGAGCAAACGGCCACAGGTGTTTCTCGCGTGATCGCAAGCACCGCGACCAATAGTTGGGTCGTTAGACGATTTGGAGCCAATCAGCGTTTCTCACGTCACCGAATTCCTCGCGGCCTAATGCGAAGCTCCGGCCGCGATCCCTTGCCTGCTCCGGCCGGGATGGCCAGTGAGCCATCACAACTCGTACGCGATACTTGTATTTGTCGACGTCGAGAAAACGGAGTAGAATTCAGTATTGAAATAGCGAGTGCGAAATAGAATCGCGCACAGGTCAGACAGTGTAACCCGCTTTTAATAAAATCTTGTCTCGTTTTACACGAGAAACCTGACTTATTTTTTTGTGCTTTTCTCGGCGCGCTGCGCGAAAACTTCGAGCGGTCCACTAACACACATACTAAACGTTTTTCATCATGAATTGCTTTTAGACTCCAGAACGTTATTAGAAACCCCAAGAGACATTAAAAAAAAAACAGCTCAGTAACGGGGAATTTTGTTATTTCGGTCTGGAAAATGTTTTAAAATCTGTTATATCGCACATACCAGCAAATTTTGGAAATAAGTTAGATATCAGTTTTAACATCGATGGACTTCCTTTATTCAATAGTTCAAGTTTACAACTCTGGCCGATTTTAGGACTAGTAAAAAATTTTAAAAGTAATCCCTTTGCTATTGGTATATTTTGCGGTAGGTCTAAACCACAGTCTCTGGAATTATTTCTGGAAGATTTTGTTGACGAACTTCTACATTTGTTGCAAGAAGGTTTTGAACTTAATAACAAAAGATATCACATTGCTATCCATAGCTTTGTGTGCGATGCTCCTGCCAGAGCATTTATAAAGTGTATAAAATTCCACACTGGCTATTCATGTTGTGAAAAATGTGTGATATCAGGACAGTATATAGAAAGTCGAGTTGTGTTTAGAGGTACATCTGCACCGAAAAGAACAAATATTTTTTTTATTAATCAACAAGATGAGGATCATCATACTGGGTTCTCTCCTTTACTTAAATTAAAAATCGGAATGGTCACTATTTTCCCAATTGACTATATGCATGCTTGTTGCTTAGGAGTAATGCGAAAGCTATTAAATTTTTGGATAAGTGGTACGTTGACAACAAGATTATCCGGTCGTAAAGTAAATATTTTATCAGAGCTCTTGGAGTCCTTAAAACCGTATATGCCGTCAGAATTCAACAGGAAACCCAGAACACTTAATGAGCTTCCAAGATGGAAGGCAACCGAGTTTCGTACGTTTTTATTATATTTGGGACCTTTTGTCCTCAAAAATATAGTCGATGAAGCCGTTTATGAGAATTATTTACTTTTTCATGCTGCGATATCAATTTTAATATCTGCAAAACTTATATCAAAATTTAGTTGTGCATTCCCACAAGAACTGTTGAATATATTTATTAAACATTGTGAGCAATTATACGGCGTAAAATTCTTAATCTATAATGTACACATATTATGTCATTTAGCTGATGATGTGCAGATTTATGGGCCACTAGATGCATTTTCATGTTTCCCATTCGAAAATTATCTTGGTCAGATCAAAAATTTAATAAAATCTCCTAATTATCCCTTGCAACAAGTTGGTCGTAGACTACACGAAATGAATGAATTACAGAATTTACCTACTATGGTAGAATTATCTATGGAAGAACAGTCTGTTCATGCTGTTGAACATAATTTGGGTCCGTTGCCAGAAATACTTAAAAGCGTTTCCTGTAAGCAATTTAAAAAATTTAAACATGGAGATTTTACTATTTCCACACATTTTCATTCAAGTGCAAATTCGTATTGTTTAATGAGAAACAATATACTCGTTCAAGTTCAAAATATTGTCATAAGCCAACAAGAAACATTTATTGTTGGAAAATACTTCACATCCTATGATTCTCTGTACAAGTATCCCCTAGATTCGAAAGAGTTAAATATTTATGTTGCGAAAAATTTAAGTGACGAGTTTGAAATATGGTCTTTTCACGATGTACTTGCAAAGTGCATTGTGTTTCCTTCTGATGATGGTTGGGTTTCTTTTCCTATTATTCATACGTGTTAAAAAAATATATATGGTGAAACGAGTGAACATTTAGGGCAAAATATTAGAGTAAAATAATTATAAACTTTTATTTTAAAAACTTTGTTTTAAAAAAACGTATACAGTTAAAAAACAGTTAAGGTAAGTGAGCGTAAAATTATGTTTTCATTAATTCAAGTAGTATATATAACAGTGAAATTACGTTTTCATAAATAACACTTGAATATACACATATGTGTGTTTTACATAGAGCACTTGAATTAATAAAAACATAATTTTAGGCTTACCTTAAATTAAGCTTAAGACAGAAGTTACATTTGGTTTTTTGATCGATGAAAATCTATTTTTGTTGCCGTTTATATGCGATTGAGTCAATAATGTATAAGCATTTTTTTAGATTCAAAAGAATTACTACATTAATGTTGTGAAAAATTTAGTAATAGTCTGAAATGATATTTTCATATACTTGCAAAGAGCATTGTAGTTCCCTCTGATGATTGTTGGGTTTCTTTTCTAATTACATTCACATATGTTAAAAAAATTTAGAGCAAAACGTTAAAAGTAACATTTTGAGTAAAATATTTTTATTTAAAAAAAACTGTTTTAAAGAAATGACATGTATACAGTTAAAAAACAGTTAAGATAAGTGAGCTTAAAATTATATTTTTATTAATTCAAATGGTATATATACGTATACCAGTGAAATTATGCTTTTTCACGTAAAACACTTGAATATACACATATATGTGTTTCACATATATAACACTTGAATTAATAAAAACATAATTTTAGGCTCAGTTTTTAAATTAAATTCAAGACAAAAATTGCATTTTTTTTCATTAAAGACTGTAAGTAATAAACGTGCTATAAATAAAAATATATTTGCGTTACTGATGTTTACATGCGGTACAGTCAGTATTATAGATTATATTCAGTATTTTTGTTATTATTTGAAAGTTTAAGTATTGTAAAGCATATTTAAATATTGTAAAACATACATATAATAAATATATATATACAATAAATATACTTTCCTTATTTTTTGTCTCTCTACAAGCAATAGGTATACATATATATATACATATAGTTTTAAATGACTAATATTGACGTTATTTTGTAAGGCAATTCTCCATTATGACGTCATATACTGATGTAAATTTGACGTCATTTTGTAAGGCAATTCTATAAACCATTATGACGTCATATACTGATGTAAATTTGACGTCATTCGATGACGTCATTTATGCTGTGACAAATGGCCGTCAATATAGGGTCATTTAGACGTCATACTGACTGTCAGTTTGACGTACGCTCTGACGAATACGTACGTAAAAAAGACGTCTAACTGACGACGTTATGCTACCTGGGATATGGTGCAACATATGGTAAGTCTATAATGTACCGTTTCCATATACTTCCACTTAAGACAGAGCATTCGTTATTATATAACATTTATATTGTTGAGTGCGATATTATAAATAGACGTAATGTAACGTATGCTCTGTGTTAACTGGGCTGCATGCGATTTGTATTTTAATTTCTATTTCCTCTTTTTTTGCGCTCGAATTTGATATCCCAGGTAGCACAACGCCGTCAATTAGACGTCTTTTTTACGTACGTATTTTTCAGAACGTACGTCAAACTGTCAGTATGACGTCCAAATGACCCTATACTGACGGCCATTTGTCACAACATAAATGACGTCATCGGATGACGTCAAACTTACATCAGTATATGACGTAAGTTCATAATAATTTTAAAAATGCTTTAAAAATGACATAAATTGAGTCATTTAAAGGTATGCATGTATATGCCATTATGCTTTTGTGAATTAAGAATTTTAGAAAAACAAAAAAAACATTTATTATGTATATGTCGTGTGTGCATACAGCCGCGCGGTCACCCATCCGAGTCCGTACCGCACCTAACGTTGCTTGACATCGATGATCGAACGGACTAGTGGTGATCCTCTGCTTTTGACGCTTCCTTGTTGCTTATACTCCTATATAACATATCTTTATAGTGTTCAAAAATCGTGTAATGATAATAACCGGTAAATATTAAAAAAAATAACGCAATTACAATTAATGTACAATAATTATTAATATGAAATTCGTATATTTAATGTAATATAATATATAAAGACGCTACCTGACAAAATAAAGAATTTATTTAATGAATTAAATCAAAGTTGAAAAATAATTAGGAATCAAATTTAAAGAAACATAAATTAAAAAAAAATTATTCTTTATGTATGTGTGTGCATATATGTTCACGGAGTAAGTTATAATACTATATTTTCAATTATTCTTATAATATTTCTGCAATGTTGTTCTAATATTTCAACGAAATGTTGCAATTGTCTTTACAACATTACATTGCAACTTGTAACGTTTCTGCAATGTCTTGCAAGCTTCTATGCTGTATGGCTCTGTTTTAATTAAGAAAAACTCAAAAAATAAAAATAAAATTGTCATGTACCAAATTTGGTCTTAAAATGACGTCTGATTCATGTCATTTTCATGTCATACTTTCGTCCACAATAGGACGCCAAATACACGTCATATAAAGGACATATGACGTCGTGGATGAAATATGACCTTAAATTGACTTCTATAAGACTATGTGTGCTACCTGGGATGGAATATGGATTAAGGGATTACAAGATCCCTTAAAGTAGTTAAAAATTAAAAAAATTCTGAAGATTTATAAAAAGTTTAAAATTAATAGGAGCATAAATGTTTTGTTACGTTTATTTACTAACAAGGGGAAGCTTAGGTGACTCACCCTGGGATTTCGATGCCAATTTTTTTTGTTATTCTGGAGGTGAAAAAAAGAGATACGTGTCCCGGCGTTTGATTGAATAGGCTTTAGTTTCGGAGTAATGAAAATTGAAATTTATTTATTTTTATTTATTTTGATGATATTGATATAGTATGCAAATTTTCGAAGTAGAAATTTTATTACCACATTATAAACATTAATGTAAATTTAATTTTAAGGGACTTTTAATTCAAGTAGTAATATTTGAAATAATAAATAAGCAATATTAATATAAGTTATTTGTAATAGGTAACATATAAAGGTAACGTATTTGAATTTTCAATCGTTTAAGTTTAAAATTTTATTGGAAATAATATTAACAGTATTTTAAATTTCTAATTTTTAAAGTAATTAGTAGTAGGAGAAGAAGAATAAACAAACATTGGAATGTAAATGTGAAGTTTTTTATTACAAAATTCAATTATTTTGATGAGGAACAATTATTTGGATGATAAACATCATAAAAACATTTAAAACATAAATTGTTTACAGTTTGCACAACGAATAAATGAAAGAGTACCACATACACATTATTTTACAACAAAACCGACAGCTGTCTTCGCGAGAAGACGCAATAAAGATTCATTCCTCAATTCATTCGCAATTATCAGCGGGAACTTTTACAGATATGATCGAGTACGCTTGGTTTGCATCAAAATTAATTCCTCAAAGAAATGTGTTTAGAAACATCAACGAAATATGTTTCCCCCCGGACATACGGAAAAATAAATGTGTATGTGGTACTCCTTCATTTATTCGTTGTGCAAACTGTAAGAAATTTATATGTTTTAAATGTTTTTATGATGTTTATCATCCAAGTAATTCCTCATCAAAATAATTAAATTTTGTAATAAAAAAATTTACATTTACATTCCGATGTTTGTTTATTCTTCTTCCCCTACTACTAATTATTTTAAAAACTAGAAATTTAAAATACTGTTAATATTATTTCCAATGAAATTTTAAATTTAAACGATTGAAAATTCAAATACGTTACCTTTATATGTTATTGTGACGTACGGCAAAATATTACGATGCCGCTTGTTACAGTCGCGAAGCGGAGAGTACCAATAACGCCAGAATTATTACAAACTTATTGTAACTTTAATATACTGTATTATTCCGTTATACATATACACATCTATACATGTACAATATTGAGCGATCAAACCAATAACAATCGATAGTCTTGATCGGCACGCGACGCTCTCGGATAATCACGCGCTGGTCACGCGTATTCCGGTAGTCCCTTACCCCGGGACGCCACCAAACGAATAGTATAAATACGGGCCCTGTAAGTCGGGGACCGACACTCTTGATTTCGGTCTCGATGAGTATTCAAATTCGATTCGTACTACCGAGAAGAGCATCGCGAGCCGAGAAATAACTTAGCCGTGAGTGCGTTTGCTGACGAACGGACTTAGCCGCGAACGCGTCTGCTTCGGAGCGCCGTGCCATTATTGTCGCCTGCCGTTTTCTGTAAAATACCAACGAAAGAGAGGCAGTAATAAACACAAGTTGCATCGAGACAAATATTTTTGACTTAAATATGATTTACCTATAACTCACCTTGCATGGGAAAAAATTTTAAGTTAAAATCATCTAAAATTGCCAGGCAAAAATAGCCTTGGTCTTGTCAAGCTGGTGCGGCCCGACGGTAAAGTAATTTTTACGGTGCTCTTCAGTTGTCGTTGTTTACTATTTCGGTTGTTTTAACCAAACAGCTGTCCTGCCGAAATTACCGTGCGGACCGGCATATGTGACCGTTTTAGTAAGCACACGTAAGTTCGTCTCTCAATCGTCGCTCATATTGTGATTTGTGATTGTGATTTGTGTTTGTTGAAAATAACTCGGTGTAGACAAAGAAACGTTTTATTTGATCGTAATTGTACACCGCTTTTCGGGAACGTATCGTCGAGAACGCGCGACTTGAACGTGCTAACGTAGCGCCGTGTAACTAAAACTAAACTAGACGTGCGCGCTGCAACAGGCAACAGCTAAGCGGCGACAGAGAGAGACAGCATGTGTTGCCAACCTAGATATTAAAACACTTCTAGAGTCATCCAACAGGCAGGGCGGGCAACTTAGAATTTAAGCGTTTTTCTATCTCAACACTTCCCCTAAAAACCTTAAACTAAAAGTAAACGCAACAACTAAACATTAGCTCGTGTAAACCTAAACCTAATGTAAAAAAAAACTGTACTTAGTGTCCAATATTTACAATGCCTAACATTCCACGTAAACGCTCATATTGCACGCGCGGAATCGGCTTGGTTAAAATGTCAGCTACTTGATTGCTACCAGACACATGTTCAATATTTAGTTGCTTCTTTTGATAACATTCGCGTACAAAGTGAAAACGCACTTCTATATGTTTAGAACGCCTGTGAAAAATAGGATTCTTTGCAAGCTTTATAGCACTAGCGTTATCAACAAAAAGTACAGGCTCCTTTTCCAAAGGTGAAATCTCATTAAATAGCCGTGTTAACCATACAGTGTCCTTTGCTGCTTCACTAGAAGCAATATACTCCGCTTCAGTGGTTGAAAGGGATACACAGTCTTGTCTTCTGCTCGCCCAAACAATTGCTCCTCCGCTGTATTTGAGAACGATTCCGCTGACTGATCTTCGAGTTGTTGTATCACTGGCAAAGTCTGCATCACTGTATGCCTCAAGCTCACCAGTCTTCCAGGCGACGTAGTAACGGATTCCCAGATCAACTGTACCTTTGACGTATCTAAAAATTCGTTTGATCATCGCCCAATGCTTCTGTCTCGGGTTCTCCATGTACTGTGATACATAATTCACAGCGTAGGCAATATCAGGTCGGGTTGCGACAGCTAGATATAATAAACATCCTACGGCTTCTCTATATGGAACATCCGTTAACTCATCACCAGCTTCCTCTGTCAGCTGACACTTTTCTATTGGTATGGAAACAGGGTTTGCATCTTCCATGTTGAATCTTCTAACTATTGATGTTGCATACGCCTTCTGGCTGATAAAAATTGAGCCATTTTCTTGACGACTAATCATCATGTTCAAAAATGAATCAAGAGGTTCTATAGTTATCTTAAATATATCTTCCAGATTGCTCAGGAGCTCACTGATAATAGTTTTACTTGTTGCAGCCACCATTCCATCATCGACATATACGACAACAATTATTATCTCATTACCAGATTGTTTATAAAACATACATGGATCAGCTGAACTTTGCTGAAATCCAAGTCTGGTCATGGTTTCCTTGAATCGATCGCTCCAACTTCTGGGTGACTGTTTCAATCCGTACAAGCTTTTATGAAGCTTGCAAACACGATCAGTACCGTCTTCATAACCTTCGGGCTGATCCATATAGATGTCTTCTTTAATCACACCATTTAAGAACGCAGTCTTCACGTCGAACTGTGCTAGTTCCAAGTTTTCATTAGCCGCAATGCTTAGCACTGTTCGAATAGTGTCAAACCGGGCAACAGGACTAAACGTTTCGTCATAGTCGATTCCTTCCCGTTGACTAAAACCTCTAACGACGAGCCTAGCCTTATAGCGACTAATTTTTCCTTCAGCGTTGTGCTTGACACGATAGATCCATCGATTTGAAATCGTCTTGCGACCAGCCGGTAATTCGACCAATGACCAAGTTGAGTTTTCTTCCAACGAAGCCATTTCCTCTTCCATAGCCTTCTTCCAGTGTTGCTTATCTGGAGAGTTAAGAGCCTGTACAAAACTTCCAGGTTCGTCTATTTCAGCAAGCATTGATTCAACCAGGCGACGAGGTGGTTTCAACGTAGCTCTGTCACGTAGCTCACGTTGAGTCAGTTTCGGAGTCTCCACTGATTTAACCTCTTCATCCTTCACTTCTTCATTTGTAGATTCTTGTTGAGGAATCCAAGCAAGTGTCTTTCCAGGACGTTCCGGCTCAAATACGACATCCCTGCTGCGAATAATTTGATTGGTGGACTTTAACCAGATTCTATAACCTTCCATATTATCCGAATAGCCAACAAAAATGCCAGGCTGAGATTTCGAGTCCCACTTCTTACGTCGTTCCTTCGGCACATGAATATAACATGGCGTCCCAAAAACGCGAAGATTTTTCAAGTGTGTACTCTTTCCTGTAAACAGTTCATATGGGGTCTTGTCCTGAACACGACTCGGTCCGGTTCGATTGAGAATGTACACGGCTACGTTGACAGCTTTCGCCCATAAGAACTTCGGCAAATCCTTGGATAATAGTATCGTACGAGCGAGTTCAACCACAGTTCGATTGGTACGCTCAGCACACCCATTTTGTTCTGGGGTATAAGGGTTTGAGATTGCTAGTATGACGCCATTCGATTTTAACAGTTTCCGAACCGCTTCATTGTCAAATTCCAAGCCTCCGTCGCATTGAAAAATTTTTACTGATCTTCCGCATTGATTCCTCACGACTTGCAACATCTCATTAATATTTTCAACAGTTTCAGACTTCTTCTTCAAGAAATAAACGATGCGTAGCCTTGAATAGTCACACGTGAAACACACAAAGTATTTTGACCCGCCAAGTGACGTTGTTTCCATGGGACCACACAGATCGGCATGAATAACTTCACCAGGTGATTCAGCACGCTGTTGACGTAGTTGAAAGCTTTTTCGGTGTTGCTTCCCCTCAATGCAGGAACTACAAAACTGATTATCGTCGAAAAAATCAATCTGATTTTTCACGAGAAATGTCTTTACATGATTTTTATTCTGGTGGCCGAGGCGTTCATGCCATACGTGTAGAGAGTCTTTTGACACCAAGTTAACCTCTTTTATACATGCCTTTTCAGGCGGTCTCACACGAATTATCACCTTGAACAGCTGATTAACACGCACTCCGCGAGCTTTGATAATACCGTCTTTTACAAACTCACAACTGTCCTTCGAAGAACTGAATTTCATGCCCTTGTCTAGAACTGAAATTACCGAAAACAAGTTTCGACGAGCAGCCGGCACAAACAACACATTTTCCATTTGTCCTGGTAACCACTTTCCGTCAACTAGAGTTTCAATTTTGATTGTTCCTTTTGCTAGGGCGTCCATTGTAGTTTTATTTCCAATATAGATCTTCGCTGGTGTTCTGAAATAGTCAAACGATGTAAACAAGTCACTTCGGTTTGTCACGTGATCTGTTGCACCGGAATCCACTATCCACGAATCATCGTCGAGCTCAGCTGTCATGGCTTCGCAAACAAAAGGTTCTTCTTTCGGATTGCTATCTTGCGTTTTCTTCTGTTTCCTAGGGCAGTTCTGACGAAAGTGCCCCTTTTCTCCGCAACTGTAGCACTTATAGTTCGACTTGCTTTTTCCTTTTTCATTAAGCTTTGACTCACTTGATTGTTGTGACTGTCCTTTCTTAGCGTTACCACTAGTATTTCCGCGATCGTGTCTTTTAGATTTGCTCGCCACTAGTGCAGCCATCTGTTCCTGCTTTCCGACTCGAATCTTCCGGCGTGCGTCGTCAGAGGTTAATACCTCAATCAAATTACCGAACGTTTGCTGATTCTCTGCTCTTGCCCACCATGCCTGGCGAAGACTCTCGTATTCCTCTGGCAATGTATCCAGCAATTTAACCGTTAGCGATAATTCGTCCGGCTTTACGTTTAATTGCTGCATGCGTAGGATTAGTCTTTCGAATTTGGCAATATGAGTCACCATGTCGTCCGACGGATCCATGTTGAAATTGAAAAATTCTGATTGAACGGTATGCGAAGCTTGTTTTGTCTGTTGTTCATAAATCGTGTGTAACTTCAGCCACATATCCCTCGCAGTCTCACATGAAACCAGAAGCGCCATTACTTTCGTATCCAGCGTCTTAACTATGATTTGACTTGCGGCACGATCGGTTTTGTCCCACCTTTTGAGACTTTCTCGATACTGTTCTTGTTGCTGAGTTGCCGCATCCGCCGGCAGCGGATTCGGTTTTAGAATTTCACCGATGCATACTTTGTATGCATTTTACGTTCCACGCAGTAAATTCCGCACGGCGAACTTCCAGACGTTCCAATTATCCGCGGCACGCAGCTTCTCGATTCCTTGATATTCCATCTTCCGGTCGTTTCCGCACAGGACACAAAGACAATGTCAATGCGTTTTCCGCGTTCACGTCCGTACACGAGATCCTCGCTCACGAGACAACGCCCACGATAACCACACTTTTCGGCAACTGCGTACTCGGCAACCTCGTTCACGGCAAAAACACGCTCGCGGCGAACCACGCTCACGGCAAACCACGCTCACGGCGAACCACGCTCTGCTACCATGTTGAAAATAACTCGGTGTAGACAAAGAAACGTTTTATTTGATCGTAATTGTACACCGCTTTTCGGGAACGTATCGTCGAGAACGCGCGACTTGAACGTGCTAACGTAGCGCCGTGTAACTAAAACTAAACCAGGGGGTGGACACTCAGTATATTTTTCTTGGATCGTTGTGCTGCCATCTGGGCTATGAGAATACGTCCAGAACTAAAATCGATGCGACATATATCGATTCTACCGCCATATATATATCGAGATATACATATATATATGTATAGCTGTAGCCACCAGTGCTCTATACTTTTTATTCAAAAATAAAGGACAAAAATAATTATTGAAGCAAGAAACAATGAGAATTTTACTTTGCAAACACATTTTTGACTTTATTTGATGAAAACTATAAACTACATAACTTTTAATCGTGGCAAAATAATTAATATATTTCATATAGTTAAGAAAAATTCTCTCTGTTTCTTGTTTCAATAGTTATATCTGTAAGATATGATTATTTCCTAGAATAAAGGACTGCAAATATTTTTATAAACATGTAAATATATATTTACAGTATTTTATTAAAATAAAATTAGAGTTGTGTACACAAGTTTAGCAAGAGTATAATAATTTTAAATGTATAATACGATGTAAAGTCATGAGCAAAGTCGATATATATGCGAATCTTAATTGTTACCTAACACGTACGTAAGCACCGGTTTGGCTATTACAAACACGCTCCATTATATATATAATAATCCATTAATATACACTTAATCCGGCCGTTTCTGAATTCAGCTTTTGTTTTGTTCTCCAATCCGTGACTTGGAATCCGTGCGTTACCTTGTTCGAAATCGTACTTTTTTCTGATTTGTAACTATTCTGGCAAAAAGTATTTTTATTTCTGTACCGCATCTCCATTTTGTTGTACTGCAAATAAACATTTGTGCATGAGATGATAAATATTATAAATTATAATATGAAAAATATAGTTGTGTGCACATTAGTATGTACATGTTATATATGTTATTATACCTGATTTTTTTTCACGTCTTGTTTTAATCCTTGATCGATATTTTATTTGGGCGGATATGAGAACAGGATTTTTCGTTGTAGATGTATATTTGCCATTAAGACATCTATTTACTGCTGTACAAAATTTTTTAAGGCAGGTAGTAATAATAGTAGACAATATTGCATTTCTCAGTTGTGCATCATGTTGCTGACATTTTATAAAAGTGAAATCGAACTGTTTCTCCATTTCATGTTCAATAATACTTTTAATTTTAGACTTAAAGCAAAATCTGGTAATATATTTCTTCACCAAAGTTTCTGCCCTTTTTAGTATTTGTTGCAAAAATGCACTGTCTGTTATAGTAGCTCTACATGCAGCACAGTGCTTGAATGATGCTTTTACTAACACATTATTTTTTAATATATTATATACACTTCTATCTTGTAAGTTACATCTGTTTTCATTTATTTCTTCTGAGGGACTTTCAACTATGTGAGCGCATTCATCTTCTTCGACTTCATCAAACTTGGAGTCATCTTCAAGTGCCTCAGAAATAAAATCTTTTAAAGAGAATAACAAATTCCCATCACAAATATTCTCGCAATTTCGTCCGATTGAATGTCGCGATGATAAATTATTAATAAGTAGCACTTTGTATGCTCCACAGAAGTTGGTACAAGTAGGATTAATATCTCTGCCACCTGTTGAGCGTATACATCCAAAGAAATTTTCCAAAGGATCTTGGTTGACGAAACGTGGCTTAAATTGTTTAAAATCTTTTTCTTGCAATACTGTCCATAAATCTTGAAAAGCGTTAATACTTTTAATCCAATTTTGTATACATAAAGATCCTGTCAATGGTTTCTTCGAAACAGGATGTACGTATCTCATTGCCTTAAGACGCCGTATGGCATCCTTCCAAAATTCGTGATGAGCACTATTCTCTTTTACCACTGAGCGCAAAGGTGCTTCCGGCTTTGTTGTGTATCCGTTTACGGAGTCAAACAAATTGTTAAAAAACAGTAGTGTCTCGCTCATTGTAACTGCTTCTTCTTTGGGTATACTTAAAGGCCCTATTTGCGTATCAATATGCCCTGAAAAAGTATGTCAAGTATTAATTATAAATTGAGAAGCATTTCCTTATGCAAAATGGTATGTTTCCATTTGTTACTAATTCCATTTATTACTAATTAGAGGAGAAAGTAAGGAAGATGACGAAGGAGAAGAAAGAGGCTGATAAAAGGAAGGAGGAGAGGATGGAAGAGCTTGAGGAGAAAGTAAAAAGAAAGGTAGAAAGAATGGAGCAAAATGGAGGAAAAGGAAAAGGAACGTAATTCTAAGGGTCGAGAAGGAAATATGGGGAGACAAGAGGGCAAATTGGAAGAAGGTGAAGGAGCTCTTCGCGGAAGGGCTAAAAGTAAGAGTGACGGTGAGAGACGTGAGTGTGGAGGGACAGAGGGGAGTATGGTGGACTATACTGGTGAAGCTGGGAGACGAAGAGGAGAAGTGGCGGGTGCTGGAGACGAGGAGAAAGGCAGAGAATAGCGTAGAGGTGAAGATCCATGAGGATAAGTCGGTGGAAAGGGGGGGGGGAGAGAGAGAGAAAGAGAGAGAGGGAGAGAGAGAGAGGGAGGGAGAGAGAGAGGAGGGAGAG